>CANTUT010000891.1:7500-103957 GCA_947687605.1 Reutealis trisperma
GTCAAGAGTATTTTGGAAATGAATTTTTATTTTATGTATATTTTTAATTTTCTTTTAAATTTTTTAATAGAAAAACCCTGAAATTTAGATAGAAAGGCCTAGAAGTCAGCCAAATGCAAATGCATGAATATATTTGTTAGTTTCTCAAAATAAAGGGATTTTAGTTTGAATTTGATCAAAATCGAGAAACTATATAATAATTTACCTTGGTTAAAAAAGACTGAAATGAAAAAAAAAAAAGCGTGGAATGATTATTCTTAGTTAAAAATGAGACCCATTTTAATTTTTTTAAAAAGGAAAAAATCATGAGCTTTATTCTGAGCTCATTGATTGGTAAAACTTGGGTGAAAGAGAGAATCAACTGATAGTGGTTGAGGACTAATTAATTATTATTAATCAATTCATGACTTTTGCTTAAACATGTGTACTAAATAATAATAACCCCAAAATAAAACATGAATACATTTTTCAAGTTGGAATATATAGATGCATAACATATAGCTAGAGTTGTACATAGCTTCCTGAAAGAAGTTAAGTAAGAATTACGAACAAGTAGTCTCACCAAATAAATCATGATTGGCGTACATAGCTCGCTTGGAAAAGTTATAGATCATGATTGGCCTACATAGCTCGCTTGGCAAAGTACATACTACAAAAGCAATACCAGCACACTGAAAAATACAAAATAATCTTTTAAAAGACTTGATGATAATATTTGCTTTAGCCTTTGACCCTTATAAAGCAAGCTGTATCGTATACTGAAAACGTCCTCTAACAAACGCCATTCATCTTCTTCTTATCTAGAACAAACTTCCTCCAAATTGTAGTAATCTCCCTTTGTGTCTCGATATCACTCTTCTTCCTCACGACTGTGCCTGTCTTTTTCTTCTCTTCAGCATCTGAAATCTTCTCACTTAGCTTGGATGGTAAGGAATCAAGTTCATGAAGAACTCTTTCTATATCAAGCACAAGGCGTTCTGCGAGCGTGCGTGAGAAATCTTCTCTTATCACAACTCGCAATACGGTTATATGTTCAGCATTAGGGGGCATTGTGTATGCAGGCACAATCCAACCAAACCTCCTTAGCATTTCAGAAATTTCAAACTCATTATGGCCGCCATTGTCTTTCAAGGAAAAGGCTACCAATGGCACCCCATTATCCTTCGAAACAATATTGAAACGCCCAGTCTTCTCTAGTCCATTCTTAAGAACCAACATGTTGTCTCTACAATTTTCCATTATGTTTTTATAACCCTGCAAGTAAGGATTAACAAATCTTTCTTGTTAAATTAACAACATTGCCATTAAAGTTGTTCTTTTTTTTTAATTCACAAGGAAAATATTAGTAAATTAGCAGTTAACGATTAGAGGGATGAGGGACGAGTCACTACTCCAGCAGCGCAGGCCTGACTAACCCAGGCCTCCAGCAGTCAGAGAGGGAAAATCCCCTTTAAGGGCTAGCCGGCAGACTTGAGTCCGAATCCCCCCACCCGCTCATGCCTAAGATGGTGAGAGGTACCACCGACGGGCCAGGTGCCCAATGGCCAATTAGTCTTAAGGAGAACAAGGTTAAATATTCCATCATTAGATAATAAATGTGATTGGATTGAATTGATTTTTTTTAAACATAAATGAAATCATTTGAAACTCAGATTAGATATACTAACTTTATCTAAATTTCTTTCTCCCGTTCACTCAAATTTCTCTTAACCTAGTCATCTAAATTAGACTATGTAGGTACCAAATGGTATGGTGCTTAAAAAATCTATTTACCATATCACAGCAACATTTCGATTACTTGACCGGGAAAATTAACTTAATTAAATTTGATTGGAAAAAATTAAACTTAAATGACTTAATTATAATAAATCAATCTTTGTGATCAAAATATAAATTAGTTAATGTTGGTCTCACCTCATAACCCAAGCGAATGAGTTGATAGTATTGAGCAATAACTTGACTAGAACCTGCAAAAAAAGGGCAAAGTTAAGCTTTTTAATCATAAAAGAAAGAAAGACAGGAAATTAACGATGAGTTAATCCAAAAAATATATACTAATACTAGACCTTTGGAGAAATTGAGGGTAAAGGTAGGTTGATCAGCTCCAAGATAATTAATATGGAAGATGAGCTCTTCAGGCAAGTCCTCTTTGCTCTTCCAAATGACCCAACCAATACCAGCATAAACAAGTCCATATTTGTGACCACTAACGTTAATACTCTTCACTAATGGTAATCTAAAATCCCACTCAAGTTCTGGGTAAATAAATGGTGCAATAAACCCGCCACTTGCTGCATCTACATGGATAGGAGTATTCCATCTACCAAAAAAAAATTAATAATAATAAATATAAGAATAATTTTTGTACTATATAAATTGAAAAATTAAAATGAACGTGACAAGTATTAAACTGCAATTAGTAGCCAATTTAGCTGCTTAGTTTTAGGAGTGATACAAAATTTTTTAAAAATTTTTAGTCATTTTTTTAAAAAATTTAGATCACTTTTTAATAAATATTAAGGATTTTTCAAAAATTTTAGGCTACGATTTCCACCTCTGTCCCCAAGGATTCACCACTTATCCGAAGTACTAGAATTGTTTGTATGGTTGGTTTTCAAACTCTCAGTCGAAGTCCAATAAATAAAAAATTAAGATGCAAAATCAGAGAGAGCATTACCCAGTTTGCTTGTTTTTTTCTGTCAAGAGATCATTCAATTGCTTTACATCTTCAAATTCTCCATTGAGAGTGGAACCAAGAATAGCAGCTACACAAATTGTATTCTCATCAACCATTTCCACAGCTTGCTTAGGGTCCATCACATAGTACCCCTCTCTAAGCTTAACTTCCTTCAACTCTACTTCAAAATACCTTGCAAATTTCTCCCAACAAACCTGAAATTAATTATGCTATGCTTTAGTATATTTAAATCTGAAAAATATACTTAATTTTTTTCTCATTGATTCTTTTTATTATATCATTAAATATTTAAAAAGGAATACCTGAACATTGGCTCCAGTGACAATGTTAGGCTTATCATAGGGTTTTCCTTCAGCTTTTCTCTTGTTCTGCCAGTTTCTCTTGAAAGCTAATCCAGCTAACATTATTGCCTCTGAAGATCCTACAGTTCCCACTCCAACTGCAGTCTCTGAATCTCCAAGTGGTGCATTAAAGAGATGTGCTATCATGTTCACACATCGGTTCTGCTTGCACAAACAATTATATAATTAATCACTTTTTTTATTTTGTTAAGTAGGTTCTGACTGATGTTCGAATTCTTAACTCCACACTTCCAGAAAAATTTATTAATTTATATAAAACAGTTATTAAACTAATACTCGTTTATTAATTAATCAGTGTTTTAATTAAGAATTAGACGCTCACTTTCAAATAAATCAACTGTGTGTTTACCATGGCATTAAGCAAGTTAATGAAGTCCTACTGAGCAGGACTCCGTATGAGAAAATTACTAATAAAAACCAGTTCAATAATTAATTTATAATTAATTTTCACTAAATATGCAACTCATTTTAAATCTATAACTTCAGTAGTTTATAGCTTTATTAATTCACAAACCATTTGCATTGTCTATCTTTTATTGTACAATATGACTCAAATATAATTAATTTCTTAAAATTACAAAAAATAAATGATTTTTTTTTATCTAAACATAACGAATATGTATTTATAAATTTCATAAATTTAATTTATAGAATTTATTCATGCCAAACAAGCTTATTAGAGAAGTTGATTAGAAGAGTGTTTGATCATGATATGACGTCATGTGCAATATTTAACCTCATAGTTTTGAGAGACCATGTCAAAAAATTTTAAAAATTTAAGAGTTGAAAGTCATTTTTTGAAAACTTTAAATCACTTTTAAATATAGATTAAAAAATTTTTAAAAATTTTAGGAGCGATTACCATCTCCGCCGAGAGTGGACCTATAATATAATTTTGTAATCTATTTTTCTTTTTAATTTTATACATATTTTTTAAAAAATTTATATTTTGACCTCCAATTTTTTATCCATAAAAATTTAACAATTAAATAATTATCAATAATTATCTTATAAAAATTGCTTGATAACGTATAAGAAATATAAAAATTGTCCCTTAACAATCATCTAGTATAAGTATTGCTAATATAATCATCGTTATACTAAATTACATCTATATAATTAAAAATACTAAATTTCACAATTACAATTATAATTTATCATTATAAGATTCAGTATTTTTTTATAATTTATTATTATTTTTATACTAAATTTTACAATTATAATTTCTTATTATAATTTTTACTAATCTAATATTGTTAATATTAAATAATCATGATATTTATACTAAATTACATCTTTATAATTAAAAATACTAAATTTCACTATTACAATTATAATTTATCATTATAAGTAATTTAGTATTTTTTTATAATTTATTATTATTATTATACTAAGTTTTACAATTATAATTGAGAGGACACCATTTACATTACCATTTATAGGACCTACGAAATGGACAAGTTGAATAGTCAAATAAAAAATAATGGAGGACAACATTTATATTACTAGACAGTTTGTTTTTTATGGAAAGTCAAACGATTGATAATTTTACCTATTTAAAAGGCATTGAACTGATTGGTTAAGCTTTAAGCCCTTAGATAATTTATTATATTGTACCGAGCTTAATGTTCAATTAATAAACTTTATTTTATTTAAAAAAAAAATCGTTGATAATTCGCCAATCTTATCTGGTATTTACACGGCACAACTTCCTTGTTTTTTAATGCAATGTCGGCAAAAATATCAAGTATTAATTGTTGTACACGTAAAAATTTGATTTGTTCAGCTTTATTTTTTTTTTTATTGAATTGTAATATTTATTATTTTAATATTTATATTTATAATGTATATTGTATATATATATAATATTTTTAAAAGAAAATTTAAAATTTCACCATCACAATTATACCGAATCTAATCTTATTAGATCTATTTAATAATTCATAATTAATAAATATCATACCGTCGATAGGAGAATTAGGTTATTGCTATTCAATTTAAAATGAAATAAATACAAACTAATTGAAATTTTTATAGGTGAAAAAGTAATACATAAGGATAATAATTTGTAGTTAGTAAATTGGAGAAACAACTCAAATCCTTGACTGTTAGGTGGATTTACGAGTAATATTATACAACTTAATATTTTTATTTTATCTTATTAATTTAATTGATATAATATTATTAAATTAAAAAATATATTATACGATATATTTTAAAATATATATATATGGCGAATAAGATAATATCACATTATTTGAGTTAAGAAGTTTATAAAAAAAAATATTACTCCCTCCGATCTATTTTATTTAGAATATTTTCTTTTTAAAATGTCCTCATCTCTATTTTTAATTTTTTTTTATCATTTTTACTTATTTTAACTTTAAATATTAATTAAATTTTTCCTATAAAATTTATAGAAAAATATAAAAATTATATTTAATAAAGGGCAAAAAAAATTATATTATTTAATATATAAAAATTTTGTAAAAAAATATGCTTCAAATAAAATAGGAGAGAGGGAATAGATTACATAGTATTTTCCTTTTTTTTTTTTTACTTGTTTATATATTTGATAAATAATAATGTTTTAGGATAGATTTAATTACATACTAGCAAAATTGTTAAATATAATTAATAATTTTTATTTTATAATACTAATTATTTTTTATTAATTCAACTCTAGTTAAAAAATTAAATTTTATAATTTTTGAAATCAACTCTAATATCATGATTGAACTAAGAATTTTTTTTTTTTTCTAAGAACAACAAAATTTCAACGAATTTTTTTTTTCTAAGAACAACAAAATTACAACTTTTAAAATTCCTGTTAGAGTTTACTTAAAAGAAATATTATAGTATATATTACTCAACTTCATGTATTATCTTAATTAGTTGTTGGTCTATACTTTTACGAGAATTCTAATCATATTTTTTATTTAATTTTTTTAAAATATATTAACATAGACGAATTATTATTATTATTATTATTATTATTATTATTATTATTATTATTATTATTATTATTATTAAATTAAAATACTATATTTGTAGTTTTTAATTAAATTTTATATAAATAAATACACAATATATATTTTTATCTATTTTTCAATTGATCATGATTCATATATTTTTTTATATTAATATTTAAAATTATGAAAATAAAATGATAAAAAATAAGATTTTTTTTTTTTAATAAAACAATAACGTCGAGAAGACTGGCAGATGAGTTTTGAATGTTGGTTTGGCTGCATAAGAGACACAGGTAATAAAACTGTTCTTATAGTGAAATGCTTCATTTATTTATTGAAAGTTTTCAAACAATATACCTTTTTTAAAAAATTAATATTATTATTTTTTTTAGCCTGTAAAGTTTATAAAATTTTTTAATTAGTAATTTAAGAAATATAAAAATGTAGGGTTTTTTTACAAACACTTAAGAAAGACAATATCCTCTTATATATCTCTTTTTTTTTTTCTTTCTGAAATATAATTTACTAAATTTTCTATTTCAAAAATACCTACTTTCAAAAATATATCATAATTATATAAAATGTATATCAAAAATTTATCACAAATATAAAAAAAAATATTTTTAAAAATCTAAAAAAATGTTTTTAAAAAAAATAATTTTTAAGAAAAAATTAAAAAATTATATTTGATGTAATTTCCTAAAAAATATAAGCCTAAAAGTGAGCCGAAAAAATGCAATTAAGTCTCAGTTGTCCAAAATAAATGTATTACTTTTTTTTTTTTTTTATATTCATAAATGTATTACTTAGCCCCTAAGATTTAAACGCCCCTAAGATTTGAACTCTGGGTCCGTCGCAATATGGAAAGAATGGCTCGTGAATATTGAAAGGACCTCAGCCACGGCTCAGACCAAGTAACTGAGAGAGACCCACCGGAGATTTTAAATTTTATATATATATTAATTTTTTCATTTTTCGTTTTATCATTCAATTGTGCCAAAAATCAACACTCTAATCAAATCATAACAATTGTCCAAAACCACCCGATTTTTTTTTTTTTTTTTTTTTTAACGTTAAACGTGGTACTACAATTTTCTAACACTAACGTCGTATTTGTCTCCACTTTTTCTGCCTTCAAAGAATAAATATGAATATATAAATATGAAATAATTGAACTTATTTGACTTTGGCTTAACAATATTATAACTTATTTTTTTTAATCATAAAATTAAAAATTTGAACTTGAATATAAATCTATTTAATTTATTAAAAAAACAGAATTTTCTAATATTGAAACTTGCATTGCATTGTAGGGATAACTTACAAACTAGTATATATATATATATATATATATATATATATATATATATTTATATAACTAAGAATCAAATTCGTAATTTCATAATTTAAAAATAATTTTAATATTATTAAATACTTTTGAATTTAATTTAACATTAAATAAAAATTACACTGCCACTTGTATGATTAGTTATTTTAATATTTTAATTATTGAATTATTAAATATAAATGAATTTAGTGTTTAAGTATTGATACTAGATTACTAATTATTAAAATGTCAAAAATTAATAGAAACATTTTAATTACAATTTTAAACAGCAAACAAGCACCATTTATCTTTTCCCTGAAATAATTATTTAAAAGTGGACATTGTCATTGAAATCTCATCATCTTGACTTGAGCAAATACTCAATTTTTTTTTGTTTATGAATATTTTGTGTATATATATATATATATATATATATATATATATATATATATATATATATATATATATATATTAAACTTGAATCATAATTATTGAATAGGGTTCGAGGCCATGTCTATTGAGAAATTTTTGTGGGTCCTACGAATTGATGAGGGGTCCATTTCCCCGTTTCGTAATTCACCTCAACTCCATTTTTGCTATTTGCCCTTTTGTTTTTAATCCACCATTTCCTCCGAGCAAAGTGATGGCGATAGGAAGTTAGGAATTATTATTATTATTATTATTTATTTTTTTAATTTTTATTTTTCCTTTTTATTTTGTCGTTTTGTGGACACTTTTTCTACGGTTGCCGCGTCCCGTCTCAGACAAATCCAGTGGCCCGCAATTATCCGACAAGACACGTTATCTTCTTTCGGCAATCACATTCCCCTTGTGAACAATTTTTCCCAAATAAGGCCGCCTAAGATTTATTATTATTATTATTATTATTATTTTAAATATATTTTGAATATGTTAACCATGTTTGCAAAATATAAAAAGAGTGTCTGCAATTTTTTTTTTCAAATATTTATTTTTAATTCTGATTTTTTTTAATTCATAAATCTTAATTATAATTTTTCTTTTTTAATATTGAGAGAAACTATATAGTCAGATTTAAACTGTAAGAAACTGTAAGGACTCATTTTTATCAATAAATTAAGATATTAACAGTTTAATTATAATTAAATTAAAGTAAAATTATTTTAAAAGTAAATGTGAAGATTTAAATATCATTAATAAAATTAATGATAAAAATAATTTAATTATAATTAAATTATTATATTTATAAATTTTATTAAAAAAATTTTAAATAAATGAAAAGTTTGCAAAATAATTCAATTTTTTTAATGTCATATTGCAAGATATGAACTTAATTTTGATCATATTTTTTATTTAATTTATATTTTTTAAAAATATTTTAATAAACACAAATTATTATTATTATTTATTAAATCTAAATATTAACTCAAGGTTTCACTTTTTCTGATGTTCTGACAGCAAAGATGTTATAATTAAAATTAAAATTCTCTTTCGTGAAACGGCCGGGATAATACGTACATACTTTTTTTTTTTTGCCAAATGGATAATAAGTACAAATTAATGTAGTATAAATTTTATTTTCATGAATCTTTTACACTATATTTGAAAAAATTTTTAAAGAGAAAAAAAATAAAAAAAGAAAATAATTTTTATTTTTCTTCATTTATTTTCTTCTCTTTTGTTTGAGTAGGAAGAAAAATAAAAGTTATTTTCCTCTCTTTTATTTGAATTGTATTTAATTATTATTTTTTCTTTTTCTTTTTTTATTTTCTCTCCATTGTGGAGAGAAAATAAAGAGAGGAAAATAGTACATATTTTTTTTCCTCTTTTTATTTTTCCTCCATTTTCAAACAATGGAAAAGAAAAATAAAAGTTATTTTCCACTCATATTTTTCTTCCTCCCATATTTTTCTTCATTTCAAACATAAGGTTAAGCAACATTGAACAGTGAACACGTGCAAAAATAAGTAAAAATACAAAATATATTCACAGTTATAATAATATATTTTTTAATTTGATATATTATTTATCTAATTCATGATAAAATTATATAAAGTACTTTAATAAGTACGCCAAATAAGTATTCAACAAAAATTAAACATAATTATCATTATTTTAATTATAAAAATTTACGCCAAATTTACTAACTAAATTATACATATTTATCAAAATTCAAGACACCAGAATTCTTTTTTTTTTTTTTTTTTTTAATTTGTTGAAGGAGAGTTTCCCTTCCATTGCCTAAAAAAACAAACAAAATGGTACTTTCTATTTCCAAAGTAAACGAGAGCTTACCTCGTCTGATTAATTTTTTAAATAAAACGTACATAATATTTTATTAAATATATTATTTTATTATCCCATCTATTTATCAACAATAATATATTTTCTATTTTTCTAAAGATGTCAAACCTTAATGGACAGGTATGGGTTTACATTACATTCAATAGTTCTTTGGATGATGAGAAATGTTGAAAAAAATCTCCACCCGTTCAAAGAATATTTATTATTGATATAATGTATACTCATATGCCTATCATTAAATTATATTTTAGTATGAAATATTATTGATTCTCAAATAATATTAAATAGTTATAAATATTTAAAAAAAAATCATTGGCCGATCTAAAATTAATTCGCAGTGCCCCTCCCTCTCTCCACCAAATGAAAGTTATTGTCGACCAGACACATACCTACTTGCAAAACTAATTAATGAATGTGTATCAGACAGACTTAAGAATAACACATTTTATTTAAAAAAATAAACAATACACTTTATATTCATAAATATATAATAATTATAATTTATTATTTTTATTTTATCTAATTAGTTAAAAATGTTTTAAATTAATTTATATATTTATCAAAAAGTAATGTACATCTATCTTACGTGGAAAAAAAACAAATTGAAAATAATGTACTTGACTCATTATTTTATGCCTACTATCTAGCTTGTTGTTGTGTATTGTTCCACTTAATTAATTAGATTAAGGACACTGATTCCATATTTTAATTAACGACTAGGTCATTGTCATAATCATCTAGATCCAGTCCATTTGTAATTCACTGTAATAAAATAATAATTAAAAATGTTCTTTCAAAAAAAAATAATAATTAAAACTATACTCAATTCCCTATTGGCTAATTGTGTAATTTTTGCTTTAAAATAAAAAAAGAATATTTAAAGACGAGAATTTCTGTATCCTAATATTTATTTATGATTAAATCTTATCTACAAGATTTTTTTTTATTTATTTAGTAATCATGGGCCCACTATTATACAGGTATTGATTTATTTAATTATTTTTTAATATTTTATATATATTAAAAAGTAATTTAAAACAGACCTATAAAACTTCAAAATAAAAATTTTAAAAAAAATGACTAACATGATTTCTCAATAAATCAGTTTTAAATCAATTTTGAAAATTTAAGTTATAATTATTTTCTAAATCAATTTAATTTTTATCGAATATTGTTGTTGGACGAGTTAAATTAACCTATTTCACGCGTCGATTGTCAAATTAGTCAAGCTATGATTTTGCCGTTGGACGAGTTAAATTAAACTATTTTAAGTGCTGATCGCCAAATTAGTCCAGCGATGATATAAATAAATAAAGGGATAATCAAACTTGCCTTCAGCGTACTAATGAAGTTCATTATTGAATATGAATCATTAAGTTAGGGATGACTCTACTGAACAAATAAAATATGAATGATATGAGATCATTCATATGTAACGTAAAATGTAATTAATTAGTATTGTTGGTGTAATTAAGGAGTTACCTGCAACTCAGTGGTGACAGGGTACTCGTCCATGTCAACGTAGTTCTTGTTGATAGAAGCCATAATAAGCTTATCACATTCAGGTTCCATCCATGTAGTCACAAATGAAGCCAAATTAAGCCTTGGATTTCCATCCAACATTAGCTCATCGTTTATGATCTGGTACGCTGCTTCCTTTGGAATCGAGTTCTCCGGCATCTTGAACCTGTGTCATCATCATCATCATCATCGACCAAGCACTCAATCAATCAATAAGTCTACCGTCAGCCAGCTATCAGATGAGATTATTACCTAGGAAGTGAAGCTCGGACATATCGGGAAGCAAATGTTGAGTGAACGGAAACATCAGATTCCGATGCAGTCTTGGAGAGAACCATGGCGGAGACTAGAGAGAGATAGAGAGAGAGAGAGAGAGAGATTTGAGATCTGAATGGTGCAGAGTGATAGGCGGAGGAGAATTGCTTGAGGGGCTATATAGACTTTGAATGCGCGAAAGATGAAAAGATGGGTAGAAAAAGAAAATTGGAATTTTTTTTATTTTTTTTTAACTTTTCAGAAAGGAGAAAGTTGGAAGAAAATTCGTGTCAGTTGAAGATTGAATACTGGACCACAAAAATTTTTCAACTCAATTAACAAAAAATAAATAAATAAATAAAAATAATAATAAAAAATAAATTACTATTTAACCTCTAAAATTTAATCCATTTAACTAATTCATCTTTACTTTTTTAAAAGTTAATTAATTAATCTTTCAATTTTAGTTCGATAAGCTATTTACAATCCGTTTGGTTTACAGATTCGTAATCTTTAGAATTAATTTAAATTCTACTTATTTAAACTATATAATTACTTATTTCAAATTTTATTTGGCACAAAAACATTAATCTATTGTATTAAATAATCATACTTTATAATCCTATATTTTGTCAAATAGATTAATAAATGAAAAAAAAGAGATTATTTTAAAAAATAAAATATTATAAATAATAGAATTGGCTATCTCACTTAATAGAGATCACTAAAAATATATATAAATTACATTAACTATAAAATTTCAGAGGCATAAAAAAACTCTAGCCATCTTTTTTTTGATAAATTATTATTTAATCCCTCAAATTTAATTTAATTAATTAACTAATCCCTTTCTTTTTATAAACTAACTAATTAGTGTTTTAGTTCTCATTTTGTTAGATTATTTAGTTCTTCCATTCAATTTTTATATTTTTCTGTTAAATTTTATAAAAATGACAAAAATACCCTTGTATATATAATAATATAATTTTATTTTTAATTTTAAAAATAAAAAATTTAATTAATAAAAAGCAAATAATATTTTTATATTTATATAATAATTATATTTAATATTATCAAATTATAAAATTATTTATTATTATATAATTATATAATTATTATTTAGTATAAACATAAAAATTATTTATATTAATAAAATTAAATAATAATTAATTAATTAATTGCTATATAATATAATTTATGCTATATATAGAGAGAGAGAGAGAGTATAATTTAACAAAAAATTGTACAATAATTGGATGGAATGAATAGATAGTTTGACGAAACCAAAATTGAATGATTAATTAGTTAATTTCTTAAAAAATAGGGACGAGTTAGTTAATTATGTCAAATATAAATAATTAATGATAATTTATCATTTCCTTTTCTGGATTTTTTTATTTGAATCACTACACATTTTTTATTTTGATCAATGATTTTTTTTTAACTTATATCTTTCTATTTGATAAATACAAAATTTTATTAGATATGTTAATATGAATCTTTTTGGCATAAATTTACTATTGTTTTTGTTGTTTTCAGTATGGGTTTTAGGGTTTAATGGGATTTACCTGTTCTTCTTTTATAAAAATAATGGGATTTATCTTTAGTGGAATTTACACAACCTGTACAAAACTAATTGGTTTCTGCTAAGATCTAATCTACTCCACATATATTCCACTTTATATTCTTATACTTTTCCCATGCGGAATTATATTTTCCAATATTCTCCCTTAAGTGTAATTGAGCTTAGACCAGTTATCACTTGCCAAAGATGGGTCTACTTTTAGAGGCTCATCACAAACATGCCTAGACCTACTCTTGGAGGCCCTAGGTCAACAAACGGGTCTAGACTCCTCTAGCTAGCTCAAACTCCAGATCTTTAAATATGAGCTCAGGATCATTCGGCCATTGGGCCATCTTCAGCTCTGATACCATACACGGGGACTTTGCTTCAATCCATAAATAGATTTATGGAGTTTACAAACCAATTTGGTATTCCCACTTTGAGGATGGCCTAGGGGAAGCTTCATGAATACTTCTTCTTCAAGGTTGCCATGTAAAAAGGCATTTTTTATGTCCATTTGAGACAAGGACCATCCATAATTAACAGCAACAGATAAAAGAACTTTTACAGTAGTCATTTTAGCGACCAGAGCGAATATCTCTTTGTAGTCAACACTAAATTTTTGAGTAAATCCTTGAGCCACAAGACGTGCTTTATGGCGCTCAACCGATCCATCATAATTGAACTTGGTTTTGAATACCCATCAACTACCAACTGCGTGTTTGCCATCTGGAAGAGGCACTTCACTCCAAGTTTTATTAGGCACTTCACTCCAAGTTCTTTTTTTTCAAGTGCCATCAACTCTTCCTCCATAGCTTTCCTCTATATAGCTTGAGTATGAGCTTCTTGAAAATTCTTGGGCTCATGAGCATTAGTGATAGTTGTAAGAAAAGTTGTATGCGAAGGTGATAACCTTTGGTAAGTCAAAAATTTGGAGAGAGAACACCTGGCCGTATATGCAACATAATCTTGCAATTTTATGGGAGGATGTCGATCCCGTGAAGGATTTTGCCGAGGAACTAATGATTGGTTTTGTTCATCAGATGTTTCTTGCTCATTTGAATTCATAGAACATTCCTGGGATACAACATCAGTAGTGTTTGAGCAATCAGTAGTGGAACAAATGATTGGTGAAGCATTATTAGTTGAAGCTTGGGCTGGTTTATCATGTTCCATAAAAAGATCAGTTGACATTTCATGGCGAGAATCAGCTCTTGGTAAAGGAAAAAACTCAGTCAACATCTCCCCCTGATTAGGATTTGCAAAATATGGCTTGCTTTTTGCAAATTGAACATATCTACTTACATAGAGTTTTTTATTGATGACATCATAACACTTGTACCACTTCTTTGTTTGTGAATAACCCAAGAATATGCATTTGACAGCTCATGGATCAAGTTTGTCACGATGAGTTGCTGAAATATGCACAAAATAAATATAGCCAAAAATCTTTAAATAAGATATGTCTGGCTTCTTTCCCTATAATACCTCAAGAGGACATTTAAAATCCAGTACTCGACTGGGTAAGCGATTCACAAGATAAGTAGTAGTAAGAATTGCATAGGACCAAAAAGAATTTGGAACATTCATTTGAATCATTATGGCTCGAGTTTTCTCCAACAAATCGCGATTTTTATGTTCAGCTACCCCATTTTGTTGGGGAGTATTAACACAACTGGTCTGATGCAATATGCCATTAGAAATTAAGTAATTTTTCATGTCATGAGATAGATATTCTGTGCCATTGTCAGATCGAAAGATTTTAATATGAGCTGAAAATTGATTAATAACTAACATATGAAAATCTTTCAAACAACCAAAAATTTCACTCTTTGATTTCAACAAATATACCCACGTAACCTTTGAAAAATCATTGATAAAGATTACAAAATATTTAAAATCATCAATGGAAACAGAAAATGGTCCCCATACATCTGAATGAACAAGTTCAAATGCTTGAGAAGTTTTAGATAAAGATGAACAAAAAGGAAGCCTAGTAGACTTGGAATAATGACAAATCTCACAATCATAAGTGCCTTTAGGTAATTCCATATTTATTTTTGAAAAAACAGATTTTGATGGGTGGGTGAGACGACGATGCCATAAGAGATGCTTATTAATAGGTGATGAAATAGCTTGTAAACTTTTTGATGTTTTGAACTTAGGAAGAAAGAAATAGAGCCCATGCGAATGAAATCCCTCACCAATCGTCTTCTTGGTGGCAAGGTTCTGAAAAATAACCTTGTGAGAATTAAATCTAACTTCACAATTAAGAGAGGAAGTCAATTTTTTAACAGAAAGTAGCTGAAAAGGAAAAGAAGGAACATAAAGAACATCAGATTCTACACTATTTGAGACAAGTTTGATTTTTCCCTAATAGGAGCTCCTTTTCCATTAGCTACAGACATAAAAGAAGGTTTTAAACAAGGATGAAAGTCATAAATATTAATCAGCTTATTTGACATGTGATCGATGGCTCTAGAATCAACTACCCATAAATCATGTAAATTACTAATTTCTAATGCAGTCATAAAGGTAGTTAGAATACCTTGGTTATTTTCAGCATTAATTTCAGTCAAAAAACTAGCAAATTTACTTAGAAGGGCAGCAAGCTCATCACGACCTTGGTTAAGAAGTTCGTCTTGGATTACTCCTTGACTGTGCTTTTCCTCTAAATAACTGGCAAAATCATTAAGCAAGGCAATAGGACTCTTGGAAAAAGATTCAGTGGTGTGAGTAGCCAAATGAGCCTTATGATTGATGACCCTTTTTTGATCTCCTCCCTTCTTATCCTTCATAAATTTGGGTTTCATCTCGGGATGAAGACTCCAACAGCGATCCATTGTATATCCAGGAGAATTGCAATATTCATATTTCAATTCTGGATGCTTGCCTTTGTAAGGTTCCATTGTATATCCAGGAGAATTGCAATATTCATATTTCAATTCTGGATGCTTGCCTTTGTAAGGTTTTCTATCAGTAGAATGATGAGAAAGATAGGCACGAACTTCTGGATTATTGGAAGTAGAATCACGAGACATCATCTGAAAACGAACTTCTTCTCGTTGAATCGATACACAAACACCCTTAAAATATGGAAGTTCAGCATTCATCAGAATATGACGTCTCAAATCCTCAAAATCTGGTCCAAGGCTTGCCAATAACTGGAAAACATGATCTTCTTCTATTCATTTTCGTAAAATGGCTGGATCAATAGAATGAGGTCGATAAACCTCTAATTCATTCCACAAGCTTTTAAACTGCTCAATAATGTAACAAATGGTTTTCCATCTTGATGAAGATTAGCAATGTCTTGTTGAATCTGAAAAACTCGATTAGAGTTATTTTGGTTACCATACATATCTCGAACAGCTTCCTAAAGATCAAAAGAAGACTCACAATAACTAAATATTTCAGCAATATTACGTTCCATTGAGTTGAGTATCTAAGACATAACCATTTGATCCTTGGATAGCCAAGCTTCATATTCTGGAGTATTGAAATTTGGGGATTTTTCTTTGCCATTGATAAATCCCAATCTAGATCTTCCACCAAGGGCAATAGTGGCTGCCCTCGACCAAGGAAGATAATTAAATTCATTCAACAATATTGTAGTCAATTTTTGAGAGGTGTTGGTATCACTCTCAACTGCAGCACTAGTGGAGACAATAACCTCCTTTGATAATTTGGTTGGATCAGCTAGTTCTTTGTCAGCCATAATCAAAGAACAAACCGAAAAAAAAAAAAAAGGACAAATAGAAAGGCAAGATCACTGCTCTAGTACCATATTAAAGTTCATGAGCCCGTACATATGTGGGTTTATAAGTGGGCAAGTGTTGGAATGCACTTGTACAAAATCAATTGGCTTCTGCTAAGGTCCAATCTACTCCACATATATTCCACTTTATATTCTTATACTTTTCCCATGTGGGATTATATTTTCTAACAAAATTCCAAAGAATTACATAATTACACAAAAAAATATAACAAATTGATTAACACAATTACAAAAAAATATAGAAATTAAAAAAATTCCCAAAAAATTCAACAAAAATTAACGAGATCCCAAAAATTAACAAATATCAACTAAAATAATAAAATTACACAAAAATAAACAAATTCGACTTTCCCTCCATTTACTATAAACCAAAATTTTGATAAAAATAATATATAAACCTATCTCTTGAAACCTTCAATGTCAATCAAAAGATCAACCAAATTCAAATTGAAAAAAAAAAGTAATAAAGAAAATAAAAAATTAAATTGAAAAATGCAAAACAATAAACAAAATTAAAAAAATACATATATGTCGCCAACAGCGACAAAAAGAATAAGAGGCTGGATGGCGGCAAATGAACGATAGTCGCAAGAAGTGAGGAGAGATGGATGCTAGAATAGAGAAGAAGAAAGAAGAAAAAGAGAGAGAGGAAGAAAGTGAGATGAAAGAATGGGTGGTTATATATGTATAAAATACTTTGCTAACGGAATGACACATGAGAAAAGTTATTCTATTAGTAATCCGTCAATACCCATACCAGAAAATAAAAGATCGCTCAAAGTTATTGGCGAATTAGCGACTAAATAACTTATGCCACGTGGCATTTCATAAGTCAATTAGGCACGGCAATTTCACACCTTAAGTTTGTAGTGTGATATGTCAGTAATAGGATTCTACTTCTTCTCACCATAATGTACTAACCGATGCTTTCTGCCAATAAATAGCTACAAGTATTCATTCGTTGTTCTGTCGAAAAGTGCATTAATTTTTTCTAGAATATTCTGTTAGTAAATCATCCGAAATGGTATGTGAATTTTAATCCATTGGTAAATTCCATTGGTATTCTAATAGTTTTTTTATAGTGTTGTGGTCATTAAGTTTATATTTATGATTTTTCATTTGCTATTGATATTCAAATAACCAAACTTGTTTAAAAGAAATAAATATTGATTTGTGATTTAATAGTCACAAAGTAGAACACACTTTCTGTCAAATTATTAGTTCTAATATTTTATCAACATAATTATAAAATATCAAAAGAAATACGAGTGAATTTATTGTTTTAGATTTATTGATGTACTTTTTTATTTTTATTTTCATATAATACGCATTATTTTTAATATATGAATGAAGTTTCATGATATTTCTTAAAAAAAAATTAGTTTATATTAAAAGATGGAAAAAAAAAGTCATAAAAGACTTGTCAAATTATTAAATATTATTATCATGTTAATGCTTCAGTTCTTATTAGGAAAGTACTGAAAAATAAGTATTAATTATTTTGTAACTAAGATATTAGAATGGGATCCAATTAATTATTTGAATATATATATATATATATATATATATATATATATATTTGGAACATTTCATTTCTGAGCAGAAGAGCCATTTTCTTTTTCAAGTAGTGTTCGATCGATTACGTATTAATCAATATTCGATTGATTGGTCTAAGGTTATCGACAAAAAAGATTTGTCTAAGTCACTTCGTTTCTTTTTGTCCAAGTTACTTCTTTTTTTGTCCAAGTTTCTTCTCTTTTTGTCTAACTCACTTCCTTTTTTCTTTGTGAGTTTCGGGAATATCCCCATTCATAGGTCCGAAATCCATATCTATGAATTGTATATATATATATATATATATATATAAATATCCATTTTTACTATATTATGGTGTTAGTAGTTTGTTTATGAACTAGAATTTTAAAATTTTTTAGTTATATAAATTTTACCTTTATTAAATAATTTTGTAATTTTTAATGACATTATAATTTATAAAATTATATAAGTAATAGTAGTCATTTAATAAGTAAAAAGATAAAGTGATATATATTTAAAAATTTTGGCATTTATTTATTTTATTTTGGCATTTATTTAGGGAGTGGTTAAATACACTCTATCTTGATTTTTCATATATGATAAAGTGCCAATATTACTCTTAATTTACTTTCCAAACAACAAAAATTAATGCAGTATTTGTTAAAATATTAAAATTAATTAATTTCCCCTAGCATAAAGAGTGTTGTATCTTATTATATTGAAATTATATTTTTCATTCATTAGTATTTTTCCATGTATGGCTACATTAATTTTAATTAATATATCTAATAAGTTTAATTTAATATATTATTTTTATATTTTGTTAATTAAAATTTAAAATGTATTATAAATTAAATTAATATATTCTAAATTAAATATATTAATTAAATTTTATACGAACATCCGTTTCTTTATTCTCTTTTAGTTAACATATATAATTAAATTAAATATGCTAATAAATATTTCAAATTATATTAATATTACCCAAATTATCCTTTATTTATTTTCTCAATCAAAATACTCATTAGGTACTTCAAATTAAATATATTAATCAAATAAATTAAGTTGAATTTATTCTTTTAATTGGGATGGGCTATATTTATTTAAATGTAAATTATAATTAATTAAATATACAATAAGTAATTTTGATATCTTAATAAATATATATTTAATTTGGTTGTCTCTTAAATACAATGAAAATATTATAGTCATTTATTCAAATGAAAAAATTAAGGTGGAGTGTATTTAACCACTCTATTTATTTATCCACTTCTATAATTAATTGATGAGAGCACACGAATGTAAGGGTAAGCATTAATTTGTGAAAATAGATTAATCGAATTGAATCAATAAAATTCAGTTAAATTGGTTCAAATAAAATAATTTATTTTGCTCAATTAAAAAAAAAACAAAATTTTCAATTTTCAATTTTTAGTTCAGTTAATAAATTTTTATTTAACGAATTAATCAAATCCACACATTTAATTTTTTCCATTCTTAGATAATAAATTAATAATTTCAATATGCCAATTAGTGTATATATTTATATTTTTTTATGAATTTATAATTTAGTTGGTATACAATTAATTTGTAAACTTACATTTATAAAATATTATGATATAATATTTGTCTTTAATATTATGTGACATTATTTTATTCAATGATTTTTTTTATTTTTTATAGAAATAAATTAAAAATTTCAATATTATAAATGATAAATATTCATAGCATATTTGAATTTAAAAAATAAGAAAAATTTCATAGTATTCTTTTTTTAACCTAAAAAACACAATATAACCAATTTAATGAAACAGTTAATTTACTTTTATGATTATTTTACTTCAGTAATTAAGTTTGGTTCAGTTTAATTAATATTAAATTTAATTTTATTCAGTTCGAACCAATTGATTTTACATCCTTACATGAATGACAGGAAAAATAAGTATAATATAATAACAAATAATTAAATATATGAAAAAAATAATATACTAAATAGATCCTTCATTATTTAATATTTTTAATTAGTCTTTAATATTTAATATTTAGCGAAAAAAAATTAGTCTTTACTAGTAATCAAATTTTCTCTAATAATTCAGTAAAAGAAAATTCCCTAATAACCACCTTCCCAAGAGTTTTCCCATAAAAATTACTAAAGCCGCAAGTCACAATAAGCGTACGTAGGAATTGGAAAAAAGCCACAAACTGCCAGCATTGCTCAAATGATTCTTGTGCCAAGAATATACAAAAGAAAAAAACAATCTCTCTCCTGCAGATAGAAAGGACTTTTCTATAAGAAGAGATTTATATTTCTCATTAATATTTGGATGATAATGTATCTTATAAGAATAACTTAAATATGGTGCATAAACACTTCAAAATGTCCTTTGAGAAAAAAAAAAAAAAAAAAAGGTGTTAGACCAACAGATGTATCAAATTTTTATTATAAATAATTATTTCAAAAAATAAATTTTCAATAAACTTTTTATATTTTAAAAATAAAAAAGAGAGTTAATTTAACTCTATATATCTAGAAAGCTAAATATTATACACTCTATTCTATAATTTTAATTAATGTAGTATAAGTTTTCAACCATTTTACTATATATAGTATAAGTTTCCTAATGGTGCTCTTTATTTTAAAGAGTATATTTTATTTAATAGAAAGTACCTAGTTGATAAAAAGTAAAAAATTTTGTTTTAATCCAATAAACTCTCTATATTTTGTTTTTATTTTTACTTTATCTCATAAGTATTAATTATTTTAATTTTTCAATCTTTAAATTTGTTCAATAGAAAAAATAGTGTTAAAATTATTTTAAATAAAATGCATAGAAATTTATATTGTATAAATTAAAATTAGATTAGGAAGTGATATTTATAGCATCCTTAATACACTTTTATGTAGATTAGATTCTTTATTATAAAGATTTATCTCAAAAAATAATATTTTAATAAACTCTTTATACTTAAAAAATAAAAAAGAGAGTTGATTTGACTATTCACATTTAGATAATCAAATATCACTTTTTATCTAATTTTAATTAATGCAAAATAAATTTATATACACTTTATTATATATATAGCTTTAGTACTATTTTGTTTATTGGACAAATTTAAAAAAAAATTAAAAATTAAAATAATTAATGATTATGAGATAAAGTAAAATAAACACACCATATGGAAAGTCTATTGAATTTAAATAAAATTATATCTTCTTCATCAATTAAGATGCTCTTTATTAAATAAATATGCTCTTTAAAATAAAAAGTACCATTAGGGATGCTTTTAGCTTTTTGGATATAGAGAGTCAAACTAATTCTTTTTTTTATTTTTTAAAAATAAATAGTTCATTATAAATTTATTTTTTAAAATCAATTTTTATAATAAATAGTTTGACATATATAAAAAATACATTAAAGATGCTTAGAGTTTTAATTTTAAGATAATTTTTTATAATAAAAAGTTTGACATATATAAAAAATACATTGAGATATTCTTAATACTGTTTTTTATATTAGATAAATTTTAAAATTAAAAATTAAAATAACTAACATAAGAAAATTAAAAAAAAAAAGCAAAATATAAAAAATTATTATTTTTATCAACTAAAATATTTTTTATTAAATAAAATATGGAATTCATTAAAACAAGAGCACTGGGATGCCCTTACGGACCGAACTGGTGCAAGCAATAGCTGATGTTTTGGTTTAAAAAAAAAAAAAAAAAAGCGGCACGCGGAAATTTATTATGTTTGAATATTTTTAGTGCATAGAATGCGCACCCCAACGCAATACGCCCAATACGCGCACCAATCAATCACTGCGCTAAAGGATCCAAGCAACTTGTCTTTCTTTAATTATTTAATTAATGACTTTGACAAGATCTACGCGTCAAGGTTTCTCCAATTACCTGTTAGATTTTTTGATCTTCCTCTGTCTTATTAGTATTTCAAAGCTACTAAACGATAATAGGTTTCTACTGCCCTTTAAAAACACAAAATAGTATTTCAAAGAAAATTTTGATATACGATTAATAAAACTTCAATATCATTAAACTAAAACTTTATTAATTTCAAACTGAATTTTATAGATATTATAAAAGTTACCATTAAAATTAAATTTCACTAATATTAAAAATGGACTTGATAACTCGTATTAAAATATAATTAAATGCATTTTAAGTTTAAATTTATATTAAAAATAATTACATTACATTATATTATATTATATGTCATTATGATTTACCAAACGATCTAAATATATTAGATTAATGTTTGAAAACTATCATTTAGCGTTTGAAATATCAACTACTAATATTAGGTGTTTAATAAGTTTAGTATTCATAATAAATAATTTAAAATTCATCGATTAATGCTTTAAAATTATAATTAAAATATTAAAAATTATAACTTAAATTATTGGCGTTTAACTTTTTAATTGCTAGCTATTATTCATTGATAGCTGATAATCACTGCTAGATTAAATAGATCCTAAATTTCACAGACATTAAATTTTATATTCAATTAAATATAATAGTAATTAGATTATATCTCTATTTAATATAATTGAAAAGAGCGTGATTCTTTTTACTCTTTTTTTTTTAAGCCGCGGAGATGAAAATTTAACATAAAATGGTTTTACCTTACTATTAAGTTCGGTAAAACCTTATCTTTCTATAAGATAATAATAATACTCCTCCTAATGGTAAAAGAATAAGCTTACTTTAACGCGCGTAAATTAAGAAAAACATAACTAATACAATCAAATCACTAAATTTTATTAATATTTTCTTAATACTTTTATTAATATTAGATAATTCATGTTATTTTATTAAAAATTGAGCCTTTCTTTGTTTTGCAAACTGAAAATATTTTCTCTAAATAAAAACTTTTTCAAAGAACTACTTTATTAAAAATTAGTTAAAAAATTAAAATTTCAATTTATAAGTCTTTTATATGTTTTAAATTTTTAAGAATTTCATATTTTAAAATTTATTATTAAATATGAGAAAAATATATAAATATGATAAATTATGGTGGTTCTCGATGGTGTTTGCTGGTGGTGACTGTTAATAATCAGTGGATTAATATAAGTTTGTATTTATATACTTTCATTTTATTATAATGAGTTTATCAAAATTCAGAAAATAAATTCTCAATCTCAAAAGAAAAAAATCATTTTTCTTAAAAATACTTAGTTTCCTATTAATCAAGAAAATATATTTTATGACTAATTTTTCAAAGCATTTCAAATCTCAAAAAATGTGAAAAATATTTTTTAAGAAAATAATTTTTGCAAAATAAATAGAATTTAAATTATTCATGCCAATAAAGATGTAAATTAAATTGCTAGGAGCATATTAGTAAACTAAAAATAATTACTTTCTCAAAAGGGAAAGTGAGTTATAATTTAGAACAAATGAAAAAAGAAACTGAATTTATTTTAATTAGATGGAGTGGGTAATAAACAAGTAAATTTTTTTTTTTTTTTAATATGGTATGTGATGATAAATAATATGCGGAAAAACAGTTGGAAGAGTCAAAGATTAAGCTATTGCTTTTGTGTTTGAATCTAACCATCTGATACCTTAGGAATTAGGATTTTTCCTCAAGCTAACCAAGTTAGTTTCTTTTAAGTTTCAAAGAGAAAGATATTTATCCTTAAGAATAGCCAAAGACAAAGATATTTAAAGAAGAAAACAACATTCAAGACTCTACCTCTTATTTTGGGAAAATAATTTATTTATGGAAAATTAATTTTTTTTCTTTGTCTTATATGTAACATTCAAGTCGATTTGAAATTAGTTTATAAATACTTATAAACTATTGAAAAAAAAATGTTTCAATGAAAAAAAAAAAAAGACTATTAAAATGTTTTAATTTATAAATAAGAAACTTCATGGATGTTGTAATTTGTAATTGAATACGTAATATATATATATATATATATATATATATATATATATATATATATATATATATATATATATATATATATATATATATATATATATATATATATATATATATATATATATAAAATTTAGTTGTTATTTTTTTTTCATTTCTTGAGTTTATAAAAACTAAAAAAATTGAAGAATAGCTTAGTTTTTTATTTGACCAAGAAAATACTTCTGTTAAAATTTTCCAATATTCAAAAATATCAATAATTCAAAAATATGCTTCCTTTCTCATCCATCTTTTCTATGATTTCCCTTTTGCAAGTTACTAAAATTTTCCTTGTAAGTTTTGGGTTACTCTCGCTTTCCATTTTCCTTTCTTAACAAGAGAAAAATATATTTAGAGAAGGAAAGCAACATAAGAATCTATATGTGTTGGAAAATGGATTGATGGAAAATTTTGGCTCCCTTAGTAGTAATTATTAAAAAAAAATTTGGAAATTAAGATGTCTATTTCTCGAATTTAAAAAATTACATTTTTTCAGAGGGAACTAAAAAAGTTAAACTTTTTTAGTTGAAATAAATATGAATTAACATATTTATCCTTTATTAAATTGAATTAAATAAATATGATAAAATATTATTATTTTTTTATTATTAAGTCAAATAAAAATAAAATCTACCTCCCAAAAAATAACATGCAAATTAAACAAACAATTACTTTCAGGAAGTTTATTTTCTAAAAAATAACTTTTCGGACTTTCTGGGAAGTATTGTTTATTAAACGATACCTAAAGTTAAAATCAAATTGAAGTATTCTATCAATTATCAACAATAGCTATTATGCATGGACAATTAAATTAAAAACCCTTATTATTTGATATTGAAATTAAATTTTGTATTGTGAAAAAAAAAAAAAAAGACATTTCCATGCTATTGCAAAAAACAATTTGATGGTGATATATAAGGGAAAATAACAAAAATATGCTAGTTATAAATTTTATTTACTCATATATGCTAGTTTTAAATTTATTTACCTATATATGCTACTTTTTTGAATCTGCAGGGGGTGCGAACCACAAAACCGGAAGTCAAACTTTCGGTTTTGTACGCACAGCTCTGCGTCTGCAGGTGTACAGAAAACCGGATGTTTGACATCCAGTTTTTTGTACACGTGGCAAGAAACCGGATGTCAAACATCCGGTTTCTCTGCCACCTGCCATGCAGAGTCCCATCTGCAGCAGAAAATTGAAACTCAAAGTTTCGGTTTTCTGCTGCACACTCCCAGCCGTTAGATGCAATAAAATCTAACGGCTGGGGATAGCAACTGGGTACTTTAAATAGGCTCTCCAGCCCTTCCGAATTCTCAAACTCTATTTACCTTCATTGCTATTTTCCTTCCTTCAAACTCTCGAACTCTGCTATTTTTTTTTATTTTGTTGAAGGTTTTTTTTTTTTTTCAAAATACTTGTGAGCTGATCTTCCTGTTTAAAGATATTAATTTTTTTAGAAATATAGTTATAATTAATTATGATAAATATTTATATATTATGATAAATAATTATAATATTTATTGATAATTTGTTATTTTCAAGTTAAAATAAGAGTATTAAAAGATAATTTTAAACAAATTTGCTTGTTAAGAGGTAGGTTATTTAATTTTAATTTGTTTAGTTAAAATAGAGGAATAAATTTAATTTTTTATAGTTATTTAATTTGTTTGTTTTGTAAAATTTGAGATACTATATTTAATGATTTTGTTATTAATAATAGTTGTACATTATTATGTTTGTGGATATATTAAGTTTGATAATATTTAGTTTGTGTTTGAATATGTAATTTGATAGAATTAATTTCAAAAATTTGTTTAACTAATTTTTATATTGTTTGAAAAAAAATTGGAATAATATAATAAAATAAATTTTTAGTTAAATTAATAATATTTAGTTTAAGTAATTTTTATGTTGTTAGAAAAAAAATATATTAAAATAAAATTTTGGTTATACTAATAATATCTATTTTGTGTATTTTGATAGAATTAATTTTAAAAATTTGTTTAACTAATTTTTACATTGTTAGGAAATTAAAAATATATTGAAAAAATATAATAAAATGAAAATTTTGGTTATGGAAATAATATATAGTTTGTTAAAATAGATAGAAATAATTTTAAAAATTTGTTTAAAAAAATATTGAAAAAATATAATAAAATGAAAAATTTGGTTATGGAAATAATATATAGTTTGTTAAAATAGATAGAATTAATTATAAAAGTTTGTTTACCTAGAATTAATTATAAAAATTTGTTTACCTAATTTTTACATTGTTAGCAAATAAAATAAAATATTAGAACAATAAAATAAAATAAAATTTTGGTTATGTCAATAAATATAAAACTAATTAAATTATTATTTCACTTATTTCTTAATAATTGTTATTTCATAATAACAAATTTTATATCACAAAAATCATCAAATCTATTAAAAATAAAAATTCATTCTAAATGATATACATATATTATTATTTATGAAATAAAATTATTTCACCTAAATATTCAGTTCACATATTTGTAATTTCAAATAATTATTAATTAACAAAATATTATTGATAAAAAATTTATCAATTAAATTTATAAATGACCACTTTTTATTATAAGAAATAAACTTATAATAAATATTAGCTTTAAAAAATTTATAAAAAATATTAAAAAAAATTACTTACCATAAAAATAATTCATTATAAATGATAAATTCATAATAAATATGCTTTAAAAAATTTATAATAAATTTAAAAAAAATTACTTACTATATTTACTTAAAAAACATATAACAAATATAAAAAAAAATTACTTAATGCGGCTGCAATTAGAAACTGGATGTTTAACATCCGGGTCTGTTGCCACGTATGCAAAAAAATCGGATGTCAAACATCCGATTTTCTGCACAGAAGCGGCTGCAGATTTTAGCCCACAAAACCGGAAGTTTGACTTCCGGCTTTGTGGTCTCCACTCCCCCAGCTGAAAAAGTAGCATATATGGGTAACTTTTTTTGAAAATAGCATATATAGGTAAATAAGTTTTTTAAATGACATTTTTGTCATTTTCTCCATATATAATTGTTCTCAAATTTTTATAATTAAAACATATTAAATATATTTTGAAAATAATTGTAATAATTTTTAGTATAATATTTATGTCGGCTGCAACTCAAGTAATGCTACCAAATAGAGGCATACCTCGTGCCGCCCTCATGTTGGCCTAATTATGTTTAAGCAAAAAGATTAATATTTAAATATTAAAAATTGAGCATGTGTCAAAAGGAAAATAAATAATTGGACTGAATTGTTTTTTAATTTTACCATAAATTATTGAATAGAATAGAACTATGTTGTCTCTTATTTTATATATATATGTGAACGTACATATGGAAGAAAAATACATGACAGATTGGCAATAGTGCATGATCCATATATATATATATATATATATATATATGATATGCATTCAATAGTGTCCCCTCCAGAAACTAAAGATATTCACATGTTAGGCGCAAAGGGACAAAAGTCGAAAGTTGCCCATCCCCCTACCCTCTCCTTTCAAACTTGGTGGTCTCTAATAATATACATTGGGATTTTTTTCCTTTTTATTCTTAAAAAAATAGTAAAAAAAAAAAAAAAAGACACTATGCAACAATATATGAAAATGTGTATGGTGTAATATATGGATTTTTGTTTCCATAAAAAATATGTACAGATTTTTTTTTTGAATTTTTTAAAAGATAATATCACTAGTTTGATTTTTTACTCCATATTAAATTATTCGAAGATTTGTGCTTGGTGCGAGTTTTGACCATAGTCTTTTTATTTAATTTATATTTTCTCAAAATATTTTAATGTACAGTATATGAATTCTTCTTATTATTTTATTAAATTTAAATGTTATCTTTTAATAATTTTGAATATCAACATAAAGAAGATTTGAGAGCTAAATTTATTATACACAGAGTAGTTGAAAAATAATAAAAAAACACATTATATATGTATATTGGTTTGCATAAATTTTTAATTTGAATCTACAAAAATAGAATGATACTGAAAAAAAAAATAGTTTAATGTAAATTTACTTTTTGATGATATAACTTCATATAAATTTAATTTTGAGAGTAAAAAAATTCACTAAAGGATTCTTAAGGTTGACTATATATATATATATATGTGTATATATATATATATATATATATATATATATATATATATATATATATATATATATACTTGTAATATGGTAAAAAGCATATAATCAATGCCGAAATCATGAATTTTGAACATGCAATTTAACTTACATACTAAAATGTAGTTTATATGTATATGACCTATAAATATTTAATTGAATTTAAACCAAAATTTTAAATCTAAATCATGAATTTTCCAATGTAAATAATGTGATAATCAAATATTAAAAAATCGAACACAAGAAACTAAATCAATATCAAATAAATTAAAATAAATAAATGATGTTTAATTTATAACTAAAGGATAATTAAAGGACATAGAATAAGGGTGAAATTGAGTTGTAGTTACGGTGTATTCTAGGATTGGTTTAGTTGAAATTTTAAAATCAAAATTGACATCAAAATTTATTTGGAATTTTGAAATTAAGTAATTTTTTTTCCCAAGGATTCAGTTTAAAAAAGAATTGAAATTTAATACCTTAAGAGATGTTTGGTATTTATAAATATTGACGATGGCGATTTTTTTTCTCTACTTAGATAAAAACGTCCCATGTACTAAGGCCACCCATCATACTAGAATCTGATATGCATTAGGCACTAGCCTAGACTTTCCTGGTAGACGTAGGTCCTATCTAAGAGGAAAAGAAAGGATATTGGACTAAGATCACCTGTAGGTTTGCCTCAAGAGTTTGAGACAGTGGATCCTCAAGGGTGTTGTGCTGCGTTCTATTATATTGGAAGGTGCTGCCCTTATTGGATGGAAGGTTATAGACGGAAGGCATTAACCTTGTTTGATGAAAGGCTAGGAATTAGTCTCATGAGGATTTAGTCTCCGATTTTGTAATGGCTCTCAGCCTCCATGGCAAAGATAAAATGATAGAAAGCATTAGGAGGTTGTGCTAAGTCCTCCGATACTTAAGTCAATGTGGCTACATGTCCGAAACTAAAGGTTTGGGAAAGAATAGGCATGAAGATGATGCCACTACTTCTCTGCATGAGAGGGTTGAGATTCTCACTGTGACATTTTCCAGTAAGGAAACAAAATATTTAGGCTTTAGACTTTATAAAGTGACCAGCTCAAAATGAAAAGGATAGTCTCCTAGCAGATGACTAAGAGATTGCTTTTTAGGTGGGGACTTCCTGGTTATGTATACCAGGAAGGGCATTACTCATAGTTTAGAGGATGTTATACCTTTCAGTAGGTTCTTTCTTACTCTCACACTTTTCTTCCCCAAAAAAAAAAAAAATTCCTTTTGTAAGTAGGAGACAATTGGGTATTTTTAGTATGTTAGAGTTGCATGAGTGCAAGTACTTGATGAGGTAGGATCGCATCACTTTATCGTTAGAAAAGGTAATAATGCACCTATTTTGGAGGCTATGGAACCTTGTGTTGATGCAATAGAATCCCATTTTCGAAGGTGGCAAAAATTACATGTCTAGTTAATTTGTAAAAAGTTGTGGGTGGAGGCTTTCCTTGTAAGTTAAGTTAGATCATTCATTAACGAGGTGGTGCACTACTAGAGCGAGGTGCCTATGCTTGGATGAGAGAGAAGATGAGGCATGATGTGGTTTGTTTTATGAGGACTTAAGCTTGGCTGGTGTTATCTTAAGTTTTAAACGTCTAGATGTTTTAAGGCCTACATTTTTTAAAAGTCGGGCTTGCATTGGGCTATATGATGGAGTCCATTTATGAGGAGCCATTTTTAGTCCTCATCATATGGCCCCCTACTCTGCTCGTATGAGTGATCGAATGAACAATAATAAGAGTGAGTTCTTCTGGTTTGAACTGGCTAGCTATCAAAGTGTAGAGTCTTCTTACTTGTGCAGTCTGACTTGTGTGAATCTTTGTATGGCATATGTTGAAGTCCTTGAACCTTGTACAGAATTCATAAAAAACTACAAAAGTATTTCCTTGGTCTTCATTGCAATTATGAGGTCATTAAAAGGTGCAATGTATATAGATAATATTGGAAATTGAAAGGAAAGACTTGGAGCTATAGTGAGGCATTAATTAACAAAGGCATTCTTACATCAACAAGATTGATTTTCTTCCCTAAGCCATTCTTCCATAATGATTTCCTCCCCAAACATTGCTTTGGATTATCTTTGCAATCTCTAGGGGGAATACAGTTTTGCTAAAGAAAGAGATGATGAGCCAGGTGACTTGCCTTCTTTGATAGCTATTTGGTTACACCTGAGGGTTTGGAAAAAATTGTTGTCATCTTCCTTCCAATGAACAAAAGGTGCTGTGAGGCCTCGCTTGAGTACCGGCGCAGTCCGCTAGAGGGAATCGGGATGCTCGTTCTGGTTTAGACTCATAATAAAACCCTCAGGTTCGGATTTGTGAAAATAATTTTAGGAGTCGTTACTCTAATTTATTTTTAAATGGAAAAATTAAGGAAAAACCCAATTTGACTCAAATTTATTAATTTTTTACTTTAATTTGCCCATAGATAAATTACTAGTCTCAAACCAGATTAAATTCGGGGACTAGATTTTTGGTTTTAAATAATCAAATTTGGCTCTTAAGTTTAATTTGACTTTAAAAAATTGATTTCATAAATGACAAATATTATAAGATGATTATTGTAAATAAGATGCATGAATATGATATGAGTGCAAGGAGAAAATTAAAATAAAATATCCACAAATTAAAAAGGGAAAAAGAGATTGATAGAGGTTTGGATTTAGATTCCAAACATGCCTACGTATCCCATTGAATAGGGATCAAAACCCACATAGTTCGTTTCACGATTAAGTGGAGGGGTTTAGGAGTTGATTGGATTGATTGATTTGATTTGGGTTTGAGAGGAAAAGGCTAATACCTTGACTTTTGGTGGGCGAAGGGTTTTACTGGACCGAAGTTCCGTTTTATCGGGACTGATTGATTGAATTTATTGGGAGATTAATTAATTAATTAAAATGATTAATTAACTAATTAATATAATGAAAAAGATAGATGAATTGATTAATTAGAAAGATTAATTAATTAATTTGGATGAAAGGTGGATTGAGAAAAATGGTTAATTTGATTTTGGAAAAAAAAAGTGATTAATTAATTAATTAAAAAGATTAATTAATTAATTAATTGAGTGATTAATTTTAATTTTTAAAAAAAATTTTAGTTAATTAAAAAGATTAATTAACTTGGTTAGGGTAAGATAATTAATTAATTAAAAAGATTAATTAATTAATTAGAGAATGATAGGAGGGAAGAGAAGAGAGAAATTAGTAGATAACCATTAATACTAACTTAAGAGGTGTCTTGGAATGAAAGATAGAGAGGGGTATTTATAGGAAAAGTGAGTGAGAGTAATTTGGGAAGTGTAAAAGTGAAAAGACCAAAAGGATAGAGCTAGAAAAAAGGTAAAAAATCATATTGGGAGATATTTTGGGGACTACAGGCCGACAATGGAGCCCGCGCCACTGGAGGCCCCGGCGGTGCAGTCGGCAGCGCCCCACCCCAAAGGGGTGTCGGTGCCACTCAATGCTTAGGTGGGAGTGCCGTCTGAAAATTTATTTTCTTTTTAGTCAGATTTTGAGACTTTTGGATCAATTTTCAGAAGTTACAGAGTTTAGAAAAATTATCAATTAGTGTCAATAGGTTCAAAATTAATTTTAGAACAATTAGGCAGTCAGTCTGAGAGAAAATCTGATCTATTTTTAAAAAATACTGTCTACTATAGAAGGTCCAGTCAGAGTAGGAAAAGTGTCAATGTCTGAAAAATTAAGTATTCTCATACTAAAGTGACTGCAAGTCTATTTTTAGCTCCGAGGGCGCTGCCCCTTGCACCCCTGCTTGCTGACCGGCTAGCAGGATCACTGTGCTGGCTCTGTGTAGTGCAATAATTTTATTAGGTATCAAGCTGCGGCCAAATGATAAGGTGTAAAATTAAGGGTTCACAGGTGCTTGTTCACTGCTACCTCATCGGAGTGGAATTTTCTCTTTTCCATTTGTAGCTTGTAGGAAAATGACTTATACATTCTAGTCATTATCATGTTGGCTTGTAATTTGATAATGTAATACCCTAGATCCCTTTTGACCTACATATGCACTACTTAGCCTTGATGTATATGGCATATGAATGAGTTTGAGTAGTGAATGATTAATATTAAAATTTTTATTAGTGTGTGATGAAATTGTCAAAATTACCAAACCGTGAAATTTAGGGTTAATGAACCATTAAAGTGATATGCATGTATGATACCCCACCCCTCCCCTCCTCCCTCCTTCTCCACCCCCACACCACACTCCCCCTCCTTCACCTATTTATCTTACCATATTTGGAGGGTGGAAAAATGGAGTTTGGGCTCCACTTTTCATTAACTAGCCTAAAGGATTCTAGTTAAACCTATTGCATCCATACACCAATACGTTTAACCCATTCTTATAGCATCTTTGACTAGAATAAAGAATATGCTAAATGGATGCCAAGCTTCTCAAGGAAGCCAACCATTTCTTACAGCAAAAATCAACCAAAGACTCTTAAAATAAAACATTGTTTCCATAATATTTTCTCATTCTTTCTATTCATCTAAGGAGAACAAAAGAACATTTGCTTTATCTCTCCTAGAGTTCGGCCACCACCCTTAATTGGAAGGAGGAGGAAACTCAAGGTAATGACTTCCCAAAACCCTCTCCTTTTTTTGCTAAGCTTGATTCTTGAATCCTTTCCCTTGTCTACTTGCAATTTCCTTTTCTTTTCCACTTTATATTGTTCGACCTACATTGGTTTAGGGGAAGAATTCTTGTTGCATCCAAGCTTTATCTAATTGGATTTATCTACCCTTGAATTAGAGTTTTAAACCGACCAAAGTTCCTTATGTGAGGGATTGCAAAATCTAGGTTTCATAGGGGGTAGCTTCAGCCAAAAGGGAGAATCATGTTCCAATGTTTGTTTACTTGAATTGAATGATTAATTGGGTGTTTGGATATGTTTATTTGATGTATTGAACTTAAATTTGAAAATTAAATGTGTAAATTAGGGTTTTTCCTTTTAGTAGGTTTGGCCAACTTAGGGTTTTGCCTAACTATGTGTCTTGTTTCAACTGAATGATGAACTATTATTATTGATGATTCAATTAGATAATTATATTCTCAATTTTAAGTTTGATTAAAAAATTGATGCTTTTCCCTAATGCATACTATTCAACCAAACCTAGGGTTTAGGGTTTGGGTTACTAAAGTTCAATTGATGCTAAAATTATGCTTATCTCCATGTGTAAGTTTTGCATGACGAGTCAATTGCCATGAATTAAACAAAGACATTATGGTTTAGGGGATTGGGCCATTTGGCCATGAAGAGATCTTTGAGCCAAGGTGTTTTAATTTGAATTAGTCACTTAATTGAATTCAAATGTATATATATATATTCATTGAATATGATGCCCAAAATGCATGAATTAAATGATGTGTGAAACTTGTGTACCTATGCCATTCGGCCACATATGTGAAATTAGGATTTTGATCCTTTAATTGTTGCATGAATGTATATGAGTTGCCTTTGTGATGGCAAGATTAAATATGCAATTGATTATGAGCAATAAGAAGTAAATGACTAGGGTTTATACCCTAGGCAAGTGCAGAGCCACCTTATGTTGACTGGGGTCACTTGACCTCATTTAAATTTTTTAAAAACCCTACTAATTTATATGTATATTAGGTAGTGACTCCACTAAAATTTTTATAAGTGACCCCTTTGAAATTGTTAAAATGTAGAGTGATCTAATTTAAATATTTTTAAGCTCCTAAAATTTATGTGTTTTAAGTTATATCCCACTAAAATATATATTATGCCTCACTTCAATCATTAATAAATCACTCAACTTTATTTGATTTTTAATTTTTGAGTATAAAATCTTAAATTTTTGAAAAATTTTAAAAGTATATGTATTTTAAACTTTCTTCTTACTTGATTTTATATTGTAACCTCATTCAAATTATTAACATCTCCTAATTTTACTTTGTCTTTTAACTTTCAATTAAGTACGGATATATTTATTTAAGTGACACAAATTTAAAAAATTATTTTAAGAATCCTTTAAAAATAAAAGTATATTTTAAAAAACTTTAGAAATTAATATATACGAAAATCATTTGATTTATAAATAAATTTCTTTAAAAAATAATTTATAAATAAATTCTCATATTCAATTCTTATATATAAAATATGAATTCATTTTAAATTTAAAATATTATTAATTTGCAATTTATTTGAAATTCTATCAATTTTAATAGAAATTAACACAACTAAAATTTTAGACTTGATGATATAAATTCTAAATGAATTATTCTTCATAAAAGATAAATGTAAATTTGTAACTTGTAAAATTTATTCGTACTAAAAAATTTTGTGTAATAGTGACCCATTGAATAAATTTCCTAGCTCTGTCACTAACCTCAAACCTTTTAGCCAAGTAATAAGAATGAATATAAATACTTCATAATTGGTTATGTGTGTATATGTGAATCAACCATAGGGATTTTTACTCATTTGGGTACTTTTTATAAAGCTTTCCTAGTTTAGATTAATTAATCATTTTAATTAATTAATCTATCAATCCATCCATTTTATCACATTAATTAGTTAATTAATTATTTTAATTAATTAATTAATCTCTTAATCAATTTAATCACCTAGTTCCGATAAAACGAAATTTCAGTCCAGTAAAACTCTCCTCTCCCTAAGAGCAAAGGTATTAGCCTTTTTCTCCCAAATCCAAATCAAATTAATCAATCAAATTAACTCCTAAACCCCTCCACTTAATGGTAGAACGAACTACGTGGGTTTTAAGCCCCATTCGATGGGGTACGTAGACACATTTGGAATCTAAATGCAAATCTCAATCTATCTTCCTTCCCTTTTTTTAAATTAAATTTGTGGAGGTTTCATTTTAATTTTCTCATTGCATTCATACCATTCTCATGCATTAATCATCATGTTATAATTGTCATAAAATATTTATCATCCATGAAATTAATTTTCAAAGTCAAATTAAACTTAAGAGCCAAATTTTTATTATTTAACTAAAAACCTAGTCCCCAAACTCAACTTGGTTCGAGACTAGTGATTTTATCATTGGGTGAATTAATTAAAAATTAATGAATTAGAGTCAATTTGAGTTTTTTCCTTAATGTTTTCCCAACTAAATAAAATTAAGGTGGTGATTTCCAAAATCATTTTCAAAATCAACCAAATCCGAACTCAAGGGTTCCATCGTGAGTCTAAACCCCAAATGAGCATTCCAATTTCTTCTAGTGAACCGGGCTGGTGCTCAGCCTCACAGCTGGCAACTTCACTGGGGACTGGTTGCCACATTTTTTAAAATAAAAAGGAAAATAAGAGGATTACTATTTGGTAAAATTTTTTTTTTTCAAAATAATCTCCATTTGACTCATTAAGTATAATTTGACTTTCATGCGTCACTTTGCATAATAAAGGCTCATTGTATAACTTTAGCTTTAGGAAAACTTTTGAATGGTGAGTAGCATTAGCTTGTGTGAGGCCTCACCTAAGCACCGACCTAATTCACTAGAGGAAACTGGGATGCTCATTCGGGTTTAGACTCGCGATGGAACTCTCGGGTTCGGATTTGGTTGATTTTGAAAATGATTTTAGGAGTCGCCACCCTAATTTATTTTTAAATGGGAAAATTAAGGAAAAACTCAATTTGACTCCAATTTATTAAATTTTTTACTTTAATTTGCCCATAAATAAAATCACTAGTCTCGAACTAGGTTGAGCTCGAGGACTAGGTTTTTGGTTTTAAATAATCTAAATTTGGCTCTTGAATTTAATTTTATTTTTAGAAAAATTGATTTCATGAATGACATTTATAAAATGATATTAAAGAAAATACATGAATATGACATAACATGAATGCATGGTGTATGGGGGTTTAGTAAAATAATTAAATAAATATTTACAAATTACATTAATTAAAAAGGAGAAAGAAGATTGATTGGAATTTGGATTTGAGGTTTGGATTTAGATTCCAAATGTGCCTACGTACTCCATTGAATGGAATCAAAACCCACGTAGTTCATTCCAAGGTTAAGAGGAGGGGTTTAAGAGTTGATCAAAATGATTTTAGTTTGGGTGTGTTGAGAGTGAGGTAAAAGACTGATACCTTGACTTTTGTTGGGCGGAGGGTTTTACCGGACCGAAGTTCTGTTTTATCGGGACCGGGTGATTGGATAGATTGGAAGATTAATTAATTAATTAAAATGATTAATTAATTAATTAATATGATGAAAAGGATGGATGGATTAATTAATTAAAAAGATTAATTAATTAATTTGGAGGAATGATTGAATTAAGGAAAATGATTAATTTGATTTTAAAAAAAGGAATGATTTTTGAAAAAAAGAGTGATTAATTAAAAAAAGAGTTTTTAGTTAATTAAAAAGATTAATTAACTTGGTTAGGGTGAGGTAATTAATTAATTAAAAAGATTAATTAATTAATTAGAGAGTGATTGGAGGAAGAAGAACAGAGAAATTTAAGGATAGCAATCTACTCAAATTTAAGAAGTGTAGAGAAATGAGGGAATGGGGAGCCTATTTATAGGCAAATGGAGTTGAGGGTAGTTTAGGTAATGAAAATATGAAAAGACCATGAGGAGTAGGGCTAGAAATGGCTGAAAATTGAACTGAAAGGGGTAAAAAGGTCATTTTTTATGTAGGTGGGGCCCACAAGGGTCAGAAACTCGGAGAACCTACTGCGGCGCCACACCAGGCTTGTGCAGTGCTGCATCAGATATTTGCAGCACACCGCAAACAAGGTGTGCGATGCCGCATAGGTCTGACGCGGCGCCGCACTCTTGTTTTGCGGCAGCCAAATGTCCCTGGCACGTTTTTTGAGATTTTTTTTTTTAGAGATTGGTTGTTGGTATAGAGTTTGGAAATTTTGGATGTCTAGTGGCAATGTAATTGAAGTCTAAAAAATTTTCTTTTGGGGGTGCTGCCTATGAACCCCCGCCCACTAACCGATTAGCAGGACCACCGTAACACTTTTGCATAGTGTGTTAAACTCAGCAAGTGCTAAAGCTGCATTTGGATAATAAGGGAGTAAAATTAAGGGTTCATAGCTCGACAACTCTCTTTAAGTGTATTGGGAGATAGCAAAAGCATTCCACTCCGTGATGAATCCCCGATCATTTCGATGGTGTAACGAGCAATCAATATTGTTGGATCTATATGTGGCTCCTTGCCTCTCATGTGGTTAGGTATATCGATGCTCTAGTGGGACGGGGACCCTTAAACAAACCGCCCTTCACCCTTGTGCATGTAGTCGCCCTAGCATTCACCTTAGATTCTATGTACCGCAATAATGGAGACATCTGTACATATGCCTATGAAACCTTTTTGGCATGCATCACGATATTGCTATGCATACATAACATAGGAAACTCAACAAAGTAACACCTCAAAGACCCAAACTGATGGTCCGTTACCCCAAATACCTCACACACTCACCCTATCAACATGTAAACCCAGTGACCAACCATGTAGAGGGAATCCTTTTCCCGACATACCTTCACATTTATGCCATTTTTTCCTTCACAATTCTATATTCTTACCCATTTTTCTGTCTATTTTATGTTTCAAAGTACCAATGGCCATACACCTCCAGCTCTCTTGACTAAGATGTGATGATCTCATTTTGCCAACCTCCTCAAGAAATAAGAGGAGAATTTCAAGCTGCACTTACCACTGCTTTTAAGACCCAAGCCGACACCTTCACCTATGCTCTCAATGCCCAGTCTGCCACTTTCATTAGTGCTCTCAATTCCCAATGTCAGTCCATCATCAATGAGGTCAAGGAAATGAGCAATGCCACAGTCACTCTCTCTATTGCTCATGTTGAGCCTGCATCTGCCCAAGTAGGGACTAGCCATGCCCTTACTTTTACTCCTCCCATTATCGATCTCATCGATAATGGGAAAGCACCTGAAACTCCAACCTCTTATACCATAGACTTAAACACAACCACTTCCTCTCCCATTATGAATCTTTTTCAAAGTGGAGATTTCTTTAGCTTTCCCGAAGCTAAGAAATTGATAGAGAAAATTGAGGCCATGGAGAGAACACTCAAGAACATCAAAAAACACGAAAACATGATAGATGTTGACTCTTTAGCCCTCTTCCCAAATGCATGAGTTCAACCAAAATTTAAAATGCCAGCCATAGATAAGTTTAATGGCACCACATGTCCTAAAACTCACCTCAAAATGTATGTGGGCACCATGAGACCCTTTGGTGTGGATGACGAGCTCTTTGCTCAGTTATTCCAATAATCTTTGACTGGAGCTACTATTAAGTGGTTACTAGATCTCGACCAAAATCACAAGAAAACTTGGGATGATATCTACAATGCTTTTGTCAAGCAATACCACTATACCATTAAGGTGGATGTCACCCGTCGAGATATGGAAACCACTAAACAAGGCAAAGAGAATCCTTCACCGCGTTGCTTACAAGGTGGAAGTCAAAAGCAGCACAAATGGTGAACCATCCATCTAAAGTACAACAAATTGACATCATTATCAAAAACCTCCTCCCCCAATATCAGCCTCATCTACAAACTTAATACCTCCCTAACTTCAAAACTATTATTGCCATTGCCTCCAAGATCGAGGATTTGATTCAATTGGGACAAATCAAAGATAAATCCTCTAGTTTGAGGTATCACAAGAACAATGATTACACTACGAACTCTACTACCAAAAGAGAAGAGGAGGTAAATGCTGTCTCTTATCACTAGCCAATGAGGTTGGAAAGGAGGACTTTTTCTAAGCTAGGCATGCCGCTCAGCGTCATTTACAAAAAAGCCTTAGAGGCTAATCTGGTTAAGTCCTTAGAACTACGACCTCTTCCAAACCCCTTGCCTAAGGGTTATAATGCTAATGAGTACTGTGACTTTCATCAAGGACTGGGACACAAAATTGATGTGTGCAAAGCTCTAAAGCACAAAATTCAAAACTTTATTGATAACGAAGACATCATTGCTCGTAAACCCAAAGCCTAACATTGCCACCGATCCTTTTCCCAACCACTAAGCTCACTCGACCATCTCAAGCTTCACTTCATAATTGGCACTTTGAGAAGAATTCTACCCTGCTGCGCCTCTATCCAAGTCTTCTGAGTCTATGTCTGAGTTATTTGAGTCTATGTTTGAGTCCAAGTTTAAGTCTGTTTCTATTAAATCTTTCTTTTAATTTGAGTTCGTTAGTTCTTATCCTTCTGAGTCTATATTTTGCCTTCTAGGCTTTTCCTTTAAATGTACTCATGATGGGATTTTTATCAGTAATAAAAAGTTTAAACTTATGATTTGCTTTAATTTTTCTAATTCATCTTTAAATGGGACATCTTAAAAAAAAAAAAGAGAAAAGAGAACAAAAAAAAATGAAAAATACAAAAAAATGATGAAAAAGGCAAAAAGATTAATTAATTATGGCACAAAGTAAAAGAATAAAACATCCCATACATTGCATTTGCATAACAGTAGTGAAAACACTCATGAGCTATTCTATACAAGACAAGATAACAATGATCTAAGTATCATAGTTCATGAGATCCCCACCTACACACACAAGAAACTTGTCAAAGAGAAGCTATGGAGAATGAAGATAAAATAGATCAAAAGGTATCATGATGAATTGAACGCTATCAAGAAAAAGAGAATCGATGCTCTGTACAAAATTTAGGGTCATCAATAGAGACTAACCGAGCACTTCAACTGGAAGGTGAGAGAAAAGGATTCACAAAAAGGAAATCTAGTTATAGGAGAAATCTAAGCCCTTATTCATGATTTAAGAGGAAGTTCAAATTGAACTAGGTTGGACAGTTCATGCTTAAGAAGATCCTATCTGATAAAGGCACCATCTTCACAGACGTGGATGGAAGCGAATTCTCCCATCCTAACAACCTGAATAAGCCAAAACGATACATCTTCTAAAGATGGCATACGTATTTCATTTTTATTTTTCATGCATATATAATCAAAACTATGTGGACTTAATTATCCTTAAAAAATATATATATATAATAACTGATAGAAAGTGATATATATATATATGCACATATAAGACTTATATATATATATATATATATATATATATATATATATATATATATATATATATATATATATATATATATATATATATATATATATATATATATATATATATCAATCTTTTGTGCAATGTGTTGCTTAAACAAAGAAGTTCCATTGGTTACTTTTTCAATGACCTAAAAGGTATTGGCCCTAATATTTGCATGCATAGGATAATCTTAGAAGATAATGCTAAGCCTTCCATTGAAGGTCAAAGGAGACTTAATCCAACTCTCAAAGAAGTGGTAAGAAAAGAGGTCACAAAATTACTTGATAATGGCATCATATACTCAATTAGTGATAGTAAGTGGGTAACTCCTATTCAAGTTGTCCCTTAAAAGGGTGGCTTGATTGTTATTAAGAATGAATCAAATGATTTAATCCCTACTAGGACTGTCACTGGATGGCGTATGTGTATAAACTATAGAAAGTTGAATAAAGCAACTAAAAAAGATCATTTTCCACTACCATTTCTTGACCAAGTGTTAGAAAAATTAGCAAATTATTCTTATTTTTGTTATTTGGATGATCTTAGTGGTTTTTATCAAATACCTATCTACCCTGAAGACCAATCAAAAACCACTTTTACATGTCTCTATGGAACTTTTGCATTTAGACGCATGTCATTTGGTTTATGCAATGCACCTGTAACGTTTCAAAGATGCATGTTTTCTATCTTTAGTGACTTGATAGATGACTGCGTTGAAGTTTTTATGGACGATTTTAGTGTTTGTGGAATTAACTTTGAAAATTTTCTAGAAAATCTCTCTAAAGTTCTTGACAGGTGTAAGGAGCATGGACTAGTACTTAATTAGGAAAAGTGTCATTTTATGGCACAAGAAGGAATAGCACTAGGGCATATGGTATCCAAAAGGGGTATTGAAGTGGATAGAGCCAAGGTTGAAGTGATCACAAATTTGCCACAGCCCAAATGTGTTAAGGACATTCAAAGTTTCTTAGGACATGCCGGGTTCTATCGACGGTTTATCAAGGACTTTTCCAAAATTGCTAAGCCATTGTGCAAATTGCTTGCGAAGGAAGCTACCTTTGAGTTCGATGAAGCATGTCATGAAGTTTTTTAGACCCTAAAGAAAACTCTTACATCCGTACAGATTCTATAGCCACCTAATTGGGAGCAACCTTTTGAAATTATGTGCGATGCTAGTCATTTCGCAGTTGGAGCAGTCCTTAGGCAAAGGAAGGAAGGTAAGCCTTATATAACTTACTATGCAAGTAAGCTACTTGATGATGCCCAAATCAACTATACAACTACGGAGAAGGAACTACTAGCCATAGTTTATGCATTTGATAAATTTAGAGCATACTTGGTAGGTCAAAAGGTAATTGTATATTCTGACCATGCTACTTTAAAGTACCTCTTAAGTAAAAAAGATGCTAAACCTAGGCTACTAAGGTGGATTCTTGTGCTCCAAGAGTTTGATTGGGAAGTAAAGGATAAGAAAGGGAGTGAAAACCTTGTGGCGGACCATCTCTCTAGACTTGATCAAGAAGGTTTGAGGAAGCTTGATGATGGAGTACCGATACATGAGACCTTCCAAGGTGAGCATTTGTTTAATGTTGTATTGCAAGAAATTCCATGGTATGCTAACATTACTAACTTTCTTGTAAGTGGTATTCTTCCTTATGGTTTAGATTATAGGCAAAGGAAGAAATTTTTGCATGATACTAAATTTTATTATTGGGAAGAACCTTTGCTTTATAAAAGATGTGCAGATGAGCTAATAAGGAGATGCATTTCTCAAGGTGAGATTCAAGATGTTTTGAAACATTGTCATTCCTTAGATGGGGGTAGACACTTTGGTGCAACAAAAATTGCTTCTAAGGTATTACAATGTGGTTTTTGGTGGCCTACTTTATTCAAAGATGCTAGAGAATTTGTCCTTACATGTGATAGATGTCAAAGAATGGGTAATATATCTAGGAGAAACGAGATGCCTTTAAATGGCATTCTTGAGGTAGAACTTTTTGATGTATGGGGTATAGACTTTATGGGTCCTTTCCCTAGGTCTTTAGGCTATAAATACATCTTAGTTATGGTAGACTATGTGTCTAAATAGGTTGAAGCAATACCTATTATTACTAATGATGCTAAGGTAGTCAAGAAAATGCTTAAAAAAGTAATCTTTGCTAGGTTTGGCACTCCAAGAGCTTTGATAAGTGATGGAGGTTCCCATTTTTGTAATAATATCATAGAAAGTCTGCTTAAAAAATATGGAGTTAATCATAAAATAGCTACTCCTTACCATCCACAAACAAGTGGACAAGTTGAGGTAAGCAATAGGGAAATTAAGTGGATTCTAGAGAAGACTGTTTTTTCTTCTAGGAAAGATTGGGCATTAAAGCTAGATGATGCCTTATGGGCATATAGAATTCCTTTTAAAACTCCCATTGGCCTTACCCCATATCAATTAATCTATGGTAAATTTTGTCATTTGCCCGTTGAACTTGAACATAAAGCGTATTGGGCAACTAGGGCTTTGAACTTTGATATGGACAAAGTAGGTAAGAAAAGACTTTTGCAACTCAATGAACTAGAAGAACTAATGTTAAATGCATATGAAAATGCAAAGTTATATGAAGATCATACTAAGTTATGGCATGATAAGAACATTCTCAGTAGGGATTTCCAAGAAGGTGAGCTTGTTTTACTATATAATTCAAGGTTAAGACTATTTCTTGGAAAACTAAAATCAAGATGGTCTGGACCTTTTAAAATTATTAAAATCCATCCATATGGAACTATTGAGATTGCTAATGACAAAGGTGAATCTTTCAAGGTAAATGGCCATCGTCTTAAACCTTACTTTGCTGGTGCACCATTAGAACAATCATGGTCAGTAACCCTCTCTACTTAATAGTATGTTCATCTACTACATAGTATATTATTTATTTTAAAATTTTATGTTTTTTTATTTTAAATTTCATGTTTATTTAATATAATGTTTAAGTTTTGATGTTTAATATTAATTTTATTTTAATTTTATAATATATATATATATATATATATATATATATATATATATATATATATATATATATATATATATATATATATATATATATATATATATATATAATTTTTAGACTGAGTTCGTGCCGAGTCGTGCCCTATGGTGCCGACTCGGTATAATTAACAGATTTTGAAATACTCAAAATTTTGAGTTTTTACACCAATTTTTCTTTTCTTTTCATTCCTAATTCAATTGTAATTTATTTTATTCATATTTTTGGTCAAAAACTAACTTATTCAACACTCTTTTCCCAAAACAAATCAATGAAAAGTTGTTTGTTTTCCAAAAAGAATCACACCTCTTCCCAAAATATATGACTTTTCACATCACACTCTTACACACCTATATAACCCTAACCCTTACAGCACCACTCCTCTATCTTTTCTTTTTAGATTTTGAAAAAACAAATCCTAATATTTAAATAATTCTTTCTTCTATTTAAACATCATCTTCTTCATTCATCATTCACACATTACACTATATTCACTCATAGTTGCAGAATCTTTCTATTTTTCTTCTTTATTTTCTAACTACAAGCAAGTATGGACAAAACCAAAGGATCAACTTCTTCAAGGCCTCAAGAAGAGCAATAAGAGGAAGACCTTGCATTAATGTATGAGTCCTCCTTCCCCATTCACTCACATGAAGAAGGAGCCAAGTTCTCTAAAATCAAACATAGAGAAATTGTATCTTGTAAGTATTTTCCTCCCTCTTTAATTCGTGATGTTGGCATGGAGGAAGTATTCAATCAAGTTCTTACTTCTTGTGGTTTAAAAAAGCTTGTGAGTATGCAAGAGCATTCCTATGGCAATCTTGTTTATGAGTTCTTTAGTACACTTGATATCAATGCTATAAATTCTCAAATTCTAGAATTTAGATTGCTTGGCCAACCTTACTAATTAACTTATAATTTTATGCAAAAAGTTTTTGGTTTTAAAAGGAGTGGTGTTTGTGATACCACTAATGATTTTAATGTTACTGAATTTTGGACATTCTTAACTGATATAGAAACCCCTTTTGAACCTAAAAAGGGGAAAGTGATGTTCATCAAGGATTTAAAATTTTGGATGTTGCATAAAGTCATTGTATGTATTATTTTTGGTAAAACTGAAACTAATAGAGTAACTGTTCAAGAGCTCTTTTGATGTGGTGTGTTCATAAATCAAAGCAAGGGACATATTGGATTTTTAATCAACTCCTCATGTGTGTTACACGTAAAGAGTATCCATTAACACATGGTCATATTGTTACAAGTATTGCTAAGGGGTTTCATATTAATTGCTCAAACTTTCCTTATGTTGTCAAATACTCATATTTCACAAAGCAAGCCTTCGTAAGAGGCGAGGTTGTGGATGCGAATTTTAACCATGTTGTAGCTTACACACAATCTTGTTGGAAAGGGTTACGTCACTCTATTTATAATTCGGATGAAGACTCCGATGATGATGTTCCACCACCTAGAGACCCACCACCACCAAGAGCCCAATCAACGGTTTAACTTGCATTACCACCATCATCCTCTACTCAAGGAGAAGCAAGTGGCTCCACTCTTAGTGACCACTAACTTTTGGAGGAGATCTTAGGAAACCAAAGGAGCATGCAACATCAACTTACCACCTTAGAGGTTAAGAACCAAAGGATGGAGCGCACGCAATATAGAATGGACTATAAATTGCATAAGTTTTTTAGCTACTCCGGGTATGACATTCGTTCACCACCACCACCCAATGCTCAATGAGGTATGTTTTTTCCTCCCTTCTCCATCATCTTCACTTTTCTTCACATTGGGGACAATGTGAATTTCAAGTATGGGGGAGGGATCAAATGATGAAGTTTAAAGCTTTCTATTTATTTTTGTTTTGATGTTTTATTTTGTTTTAATTTTTAATTTTTTGCATTTTTAATATATTTTGCATGTTTGCTGTTTTATTTAGTTTAGTATTTTACAATTTGCATCAAGAATTTGTCCTTTTACTTGAGTTTCTCCATGTTATTATATCTTGATTAGGTTTTCTCATTCTATTTTCTAACTAATTTGATGATCGTTTTTGATAAATGCCCAATTGGTAAAATTCTTAAGTTTTTTTTTAGTATTTGTTAAGATTTCATCTTTTTATCTCACTCTTATTGCTTCTAAAGATTTCTAATTATCTAGTCAATTTTCTAATTTTGCTTAATTGTCAAAATTGATATAAGTTAAGTCTTTGAATTTGCATGAATTAAGTTGCCTAAAGGAAACTATAACCGTAATATAAGTTATGCATTAGTCAATAATGGATGAGGATACTAAATGAACTATATTTGTTTGCTAAAAAAAAAAAATGCATATTGAGTAAGTTGTGTGCAAATGAGTTTGCTCCTTAGTTGCATTCAATTCGAAAGATATGTATGGTATGCCTATTAAAAATGTATATTGAGTAAGTCGTGTGCGAATGAGTTTGCTCCTTAGTCGCATTCGATTCAAAAGATGTACCTTATTTAATTGCATTAATAAAATGAAAGGAGAGAGAGAAGAATAAGCAAACTATGTGTCTAAAAATGCTAACAGACTTATTGCATTCTTGCGTGTGCTTTCTCTTGTCCCAAAGAAGGCTACTTGAATTTATTGAATTCTTAACTTAATGCATGGACATTTTGACTAGAAAGCATGATTAGGTCCTTGAAAAAATAATTGAACAACTTTGTTACCAATAAGGATGAGATAATTAGAAAAAGCTCAAAATTTATGCTATAAGACTTGTCATCCTTTACCATTGTTGGGCACTAAGAACTATATCATCAAATATTGGCCATATACTCCTTAAATAAATTTTGAAGATTGTTTAATCAAGATTGTTTCATAGTTATCTTGGAGAAACTAAGTAATTTCTTTGTCTCTTCCCTCTTTGTTCTTGCTTGAGGGCAAACAAGGTTTAAGTATGGGGGAATTTGATCTGATGCAAATATGTATACCTAAACTAATCAATTAATAGTTGATTTTGTGTTTGAATGCATGGATTTTATCTTTAAAGTGGTGCTTTTAATCTTGTTTTTAAGTGTTCTTTAAGTAATCTAGGTAACTCTCAAAGGATCAAGGGTTCTATGCTTGAAAGGGAAGAAGTTTTGCAAGGATTAGCCAAGACAAGCCTGTGCCGACTCGTGCCCCATAGGTGTCGAGTCGTGACAGAAGGTTATGGTGCTGACTCATGCCCTATGGTGTCGAATCATGCTAGAACCACATGGTGCTGACTCATCCTAGCTTGTCTCGAGTAGTTATAGTTCCTTTTCATCAAAACACTTCACAAAAGGCTCCTTTTTGCAATGGACATGATTTGGGACACCTAGAAGCCTATAAATAAGAATGTTTTATAGAATTTTAGACATGTGATATTAGTATTATTCATATATTAAGTTTGTAATTGAGAGTGTAATTTAAGTGTTCAAAAGTTAGAATAAGATTGAAGAGTCGCAAAGGCATTCAAGCAAGCATTCAAGGACACTTCTTCAAAGTAAATTTCTGGAGCAAGGATTGAAGAAAACATCATCAAAGTTTCCTTTCCCTTGTCTTTTTTTATCTTTGTTCCTTGATGTTCATCTTGTCTTCTTGTCTAAACTTTGTCATTTACACTATGAATATACACTAGTTTGGTTTCTTTGAATTGCAATAAAGTATTGGTTTTAATCATTCTATTTCTTATACGCTTTGCATGATTTAGTTTTAATTGTGTACTTAATTAATGTTGTATGTGCTTGATCACCATGTATAACATGATAGTCAAATTATTCACAACGAGAGTTGGGATAAATTAATGGAAAAACAATTAAAATTACTTAAAGAATAGGATAAGCACTTAGAGACAAGCAAATCCATTCTAAGGGGAATTATAGTATTGGCATGAATATTTATGATTCTATTCTATCTCTATGATGACATGAGAATGCTCATAGACTCTAGATCAAACACTTTTAATTGACAACGAGAGTTGCTTTTAGGAATTATAGACCATACTCTCAATCATTGCATGCATATAACACATCTTATTAAAATCAATTCTGACTTGTAATTCAATCTAATCAACATCCTTAATCGTAATATTAGTATAGTAGCATATAGTTAGTTTTAAATCTCTTATTTAATATTCTTGTCTATCCATCCTAGTAACTATCCAATTAATACAAAATTTCCAAGTTCCCCAGAGGTCGACACCCTACTCATCCTATACTAATCCCTTTGGATTTGGGTCACCCATAGTAGGCCTAATATATATATATATATATATATATATATATATATATATATATATATATATATATATATATATATATACATATACATATACATATACATATACATATACATATACATATACATAAACATATATATACATATACATATACACATGTATGTAAGATATATATATATATATGTATATGTATATATATATGTATATGTATATGTATATGTATATGTATATGTATATGTATATGTATATGTATATATATATATATATATATATATATATATATATATACCTGTAATATCATTTACTTGCTGAATTTATCTCATCTTCTTGTTGTTTTATTTTTCAGAAGAGCTAGAAGGTCTAGTAAGGTAACTCTTAATTTTCGTTGCTTCGCTTGGGGGATTGCTCATTTATTGATTGATTTTTATTTTGATGCTTGTATACTTAAAAACATTGTGTGGAGCTCTAGGTGTCATTATGTTAAACTATTTTGTTATTTTTGGAGATTTACTTATGAGTGGTTACTTATGGATTGTAATTTCTATTACTTGCATACTCTAAGTATGATGATTATTATGGATAGCTAAGTTGATGAATGGTAGTTATAGTATGAGTACTTCTAAGTACTTTATAGATTGCATCTGAGGTATTTGCTAAACGTGTAATGGCTATTCAATTAACCTATTACTAAGCGTGTAATGGTTGTTCAATTAACTTATGTATGATCACGACTACAAATGCATGGTATATGTTTAATATATGAATTATAGACATGAATGATCTTGTGGGTGTGATCTTTAGGGATGTGATTGTCATGTGATAGCTTAGTGTAGTGTTAATAAGGATTTCTACGTGTTTTGGTGATCTTATGTCTCCTTATGCCCTAGGACCATCGCATCTTAAAAGGTGAGCTGTGATAGATCAAATTAGTGTAATTTGAATAAATTTTAATGGAATTTATGCCATTTTAATCTTCTAAAAATGCTCTTTTATTTTCTTTACATTGTTTGGTTTTCTCCATATGTTTATTATTGACTTGTATAGATTGTGACATTTGCTTAAACATGACTTGTATTTGACTATTGATAAATTTAAATGTATGATTGGAAGGGGCTCACAACCTCATAGTTTGATGAGGTAGAGGCTTTTGCCTTCACAAGATCCAAGCTCAACTTGGTGTCAAGCTATTTAAGCCTTTGATGTGTCACCAACCTATTGTAGAAGTAAGAACTAGATTTTTTATTAGATATCATTGATAGCTTTATATGTTATATCTTGGAAATGGATCTTTTAGATTGGAATAAGGTCACTAGTAGCTTATTTGCTTATGTCTAAAAGGCGATCTTCTATGTATAGATCAGGCCCTCCCATTTATGGACATATTTTTCGTGATTAGAATGATGATATTCTAAGTATTAATTAGGCCTCCTTATTTTTTGACGCTTTTATAGTTGTAGGTAGGGTGTTCTTATGTATGCTCTACTGTATGCCAGGTGACTGGAATCCCTTTGAAGGCAACTGGATTCGCGTTGCTGACTTATAAATGGTCTTGTTTGACTTTGGGCTCCCCATGGTCTTATTGTCATTGCTTGGATTGTCCTTCATTTATGAATTTGCTTTACAGCTGTCCTTTTGGTCTTATCAAATTTATCAGGCTAAGACCTCATTTGCTCTTTGCTTCAAAAAAGCCCTTTGGTCTTATCGACTTTCGTTGGGGGTCAAGTTTTGGATTTGCTTTCCTTGCATCTAGAAGAGCTTGTGATTTTATCTTCTCACAATCTTATTGACTTTGCCAAGGTACCTAGGCTTTTTCTTTGCTGCATCACAAAAGGTTAGTCCCCTTTTGTTAATACAAAAACTTGCCCCTATGAAAATAGTTCTTTAAAAGGTGTTGCCTATATAGGAGGTCTTATGTGTAACTAGAGAAACTAATATAGCCTTGCTTTGTCAAAAGGTCTTACGAGGCTATCCATGCATAGATGGGTGCCTACTACTGAGCCTTGCCTTACCTTGCAGAAAGGTCTTATAGGGGTATATCAAAAACTTAAAGACATATGCCTTTACACATGTCATTAACAAGTTAATTTGCAACCACTAATTTATATAGAGAAAGTAGGAAATTACAAGGAAATTTTCTCTAGAAAAAGGAAACTTCTTAACAACTTCATTACTTATAATTACCATATATTATAGTGATTTGAAAAGTGACGAAGTGAGTGAAAATTTCCTATATATTTTACTATCTTTTGCTAAGAGAAAAACTTCTCCTTCATCTTCTTCTTAATTCTTTACATTTATTGCTTAGAGAACTAGAATTGAAAATCCTATATTTTTGCATGTGATATTTGAATTGAATTTTAGCGACAAAAGAATTTCCCATGCCTTGGTTAGAGGATTGACATGAAACTTGAATGGTACAAAGCATTTCACTTCTTCTTCTATTTTATTGTACTTGGCTAGTAAAGATAGAAAGAGAAAAGGAAGAAGAATGAATTCTACATTTTCATTTCTATTGCATTTGGAATGCTAGATATAGGAGTAAAGAGAAGTGTAGAGAGTTCTTCCAATTACTTAACACCTCTGCTTATTTTGGAGAACAAACACAATTTCATTTTCTTCTCTGTCTTCTTCACTTGACTCTTTGTGCAGTGTTGGAAGTGAAGATACCAAATGCATATAGTCTTTTCTAAACCCTAATCAATTTCAAGAAACTTGTGGATGACTTGGTTGTATCGAGCTTGCAAGAGAGGTGATTAAATAGCAAATCAGGTATCGAAAGTAAGTTTGGTCATACAGTGCTCTGTAGACAGATTAAAGACATCACATTTGGGGTGTTAATGTCGAAAACTAGACTGGCTTGTACTATGTTATGTGAGGTAAATGATTCCCTTATCCATTTTGGTCCTTGTATGTAGTGTTTTGTAATATTTTTGGTTGAATTTATTGGTAGCGGACTAAATTTTAAAAACCTTATGCTTTGGTTCTGCCACCCTTATAACCGTACAATGAGTATAATTCCTTGAATTGGAAGTCAGAAATAAAATAGAGAAATGAACAGTGATGTATCCCATTTATAAGTTTATTAGTGTCTTTTTTATTGGTCATGCATCTTACAGGTGATTTTTTCAATATAAGAAAGTAGGATTTTAGATTAAGTTATAGTTTGAATAGTAATTTATAATTGTTTCCAAAATTATGTTAATGAGCTTGTAAATTACCTAAGATCACATGCAATGTATGTACTAAACTATTAGTATTCATTAACCATAGTGAGAGGAGAGAGGGAAAGAAGGGAAAGAAAGGTGAGGGAGAATGTAATTTTTCGAGGAGCTCAAAGTAGGCTGAGAGGAAACTATCACTTTTTCAATCCCTTGGGCCTACACAAATCAATCACCCTCTTTTGGAGGAATATTAAACTTAGAAGCACAATTTGAGAACTTTACGTTAATTTCAATCAATTATCCTTTAAGTTTTTATTTCGAGTCAATTTAGGGCATATTGAGACGATTTTTTACAAAGCCATTTCGGGTGTCTAATAATTAGTCCCACATTTTGCCGAGTATTTTGGTAAAAATAGCAAATGTGGGACTCATTAGAAGAAAAATATGTGATTCATGTGTATAATTTTTTAAATATGTAATTAGAAAAAGTAAGAAGGAAACTTATTGAAACACCAAAAAGGAACTTCACTGGATTTCTTTACCAAAATCTTTCAAGGAAACTCATCTTTTTTTAATTTTCTACCAACTAGTGATGATCTAGGAAAGAAACGTATAAACTAATTTCTTCAATATTGATACTTGCATTATCTTCTAAAGAAACTGAACTTCCATAAAACTCATTAATAGAGTCATAAGTATGGTTTCTTATAAATACCTATTATGTTATCATTAATAAACTTATGGAAACAGATGCGTCTTAATGGAGACACAAATCTAATTCTTCTGCACAAAGATTTATCATGCAATCTAATTTCTATGCAAGGCTAAAAGGTTTTATTTATGTCTTCAATGGTGAAACAAACTTAAAGACTAAGAATTTCAATTTTTTTTTTTAAAAAAGCACTTATCTAATTGATTTTTTGCTTCATAATTTTTCTCATTTTCTCAAAACAAAACCCTCGAAAAAAAGAATGAAAATCCCAACACCACTAGAGCAAAGCTAAAGTTGAGCACTTGCTTAGAGTCACCTAGAAACTTCTCCAATCCCGCCAGTTCAACTGTGCAAGAGACTTCACTGTCTTGGCCTAATAAACATAGCCTTGAAGACTGAGATAAGGTCTTGGTTGTGGCTGACATTCTATTGTTCTATGAGAAGCACATTAGCCACCCCTGTGATTAGTATGCATCTTGCAAATCGATGGCTGGTTTGATGATCAATATTTTTAAAAAAAAAAAATCATCCTTTTTTAATGAAAAAAGGGTAATTTTTTTTTTCAAAAATTTGTATTATTTAATCTTAAAAGTAAAAGTAGAAATATAAAATAAAAGTAGAAGGTAGAAATAAAAATAAAAACGTTAAAAATCCTATATGATTTACTCTAATTGCTCTAATAATAAGTATTAATGTTGAGTAAGTATCCAATGACTAACTGTCTTTTTTATTACATTTTGTTTGTTTTTAACCTTTTAGTATTAAAAAATAGAAAGTATTTTCCTTTATTTGTAAAATCTAATATTTTTGTAGAAGAGCATCATTTAGCCACTATAAAAAAAAAAAAAAAAGATTATCCGAACTTAACTTTTAATAAATAATTTCATTTTGTAGAAGAGAATCATTTATTTATATTTATTTGTTTAATAATATATATTTTACCTTTTGTATTATCTACACATAAATTTAAATCCTATCATGAAATTGGAATTTATAAATACTATAAATTAAAAGTTCATTTAAAAAAATTTCACTCAAGAGTTCAAGAGTATTTTACCTAGTAATATACATTTTTTTAATGACAAAAAAATGAGCTCCAAAGATGTTAATTATTATCCCATTTGGTTCCAGATATCGATTAGGTGTTGATGTTCTGATTTAAAATACCTTATAGAGTACATCTACTACTTGAGTATTGTTGAAAGATAATAATTTTTTTTATAAGATTATAATAATTATCGGCCTTAATCCTAATTCATAGGATTTTGGTAGAACTAATAAAATCGACATTTAAATATCACATATAAAATTACTTTTTAGAAGAATTAAATTTGAATAATCAAATATTTAGATAGTTGCAGGGACAAGGGTAAGGGGGCTTAGAGGGCAAAAAGGCAAAAAAAAAATTATAGGGGTAAAATTATAATGGGTCTTTTGATTTTATTAAGCTGGCCTCCATGTATGTTGAATTTTGTGCCTTTTCTTTTATTTTTCTTAAATTATTAAAATAATTTTTAATTAAATATTTTTATTACCTTTTAATTTTAAAAATAATAATCATTATGTTATTAATATTTAAAATATAATTTTAATTTTTACCTCTAAAAAATATAACTCTAAATTCTTCCTAGATAGTTGAATATGTTTTAACTAAAGCTGACAATTCGTGTCGTGTCTATATAACTATATCGTGTCGAGATATATATATAACACAAAAATGGTGAATCCGAATATGCCCCGTTTAACTAACGTGTTAAGACATCAAACTCAAACATTGACATATTTATTAACTAGGTTATATGAATCAACCCGTGTAATCCGTTTAATAAATTAAATTTTAAAAAATTATTTGTTGAATAAAAAAATTAATTATCTAAATCTTAAAAAATATATTTTTTAAATATAAAATTACTCAAATTGTATATTTGGACCTTTGTAAGTGACAAAATAGTTTCATATATATATGAAGAGAGAATAAATATGTTTATTCATATCATGTATTACTTATTAATCTATTAACTTGTTTAAATAAATGTATTTAATAGTGTCACTCGTAGATTTCACAGGTCAATCCCATTTAAATCTTGTTTTTTTATTATGTCATAAACGGGTTAACCTTTTATGACCTGAACCCCTTTATCTCAAACCCAAATCCATTTAACTATATATTATGTCGTGTCATTTGTTTGGGGCATGTAAAAAATTGTTTGCCCTAGTTTTAACCACCGTAACACAACCTCAACAGATACATAGTAACATAATATACTTGGAAAAGTTTTGCCAATACAAAAGGGTCTTGTCTGCAGTTGATTATGTTTAAATAAAAAAATATACATAGTCTATAATCTGAATATTAATCTTAATAAAAAAACATTTTTCTAAATTTTACGACTCATTGGATCTGTAATAGTTAAAGCCAGTTTGATGTTATTGTGGAAACTCTGCTTTTAAATTTTTTTTTAATTTTTACTATATTTATTTTTCTCCACATATTTTAGAAAACAAAATATGATTTACCATACTTCTTTCAAAAATCGACTATTAAAACACAACTAAAAATATAAAAAAATAAAGTATGAAAAAAAGACAATGCTAAATTGGCCCTTACTCTTTTCAAACTCTACCCATAGGGTTAAGCATTGGTCTAGAGGATCTCAAACCAATCCAATTTTCTGACCCAAAAAATATCTGAAATAGTAAATCCTCGATCCTCGGAAAAATATCCGGATCGATTTGAACTGGTGTAAGCATTTTGGTATAATTCCGAATATTGATATATACTTGTACCAACAATCGACCTGAACCATTTTGGAACTGCATTGAATCGATATAACCGAACTCCAAACTAAGCCATTACACTCAACAAACGTAAACTTTTTCTTTTTAAGTTTAACTGCATCATTTTTCCAGTGCTTTTAGGCATTTTCTACTTTCACCTTTCGCTAATTCATCAGAAAAATTATATTATATATATAAATTATATTATTAAGGTCGAATTCGACTTTATTTAAGGCAGAATACCTGAAAAAGTTAAATTCAACTTTAATAATATTAAATAATAATGACATATAATTTAAAAATTAAATTATTAATTGTCACATCCCAACCTTATGAGATCTTACAAGTCACACGGGGTGCTCTAGGTCGCGGTCCTCGAGCAGGCGTAATCTTCTTGGTCATCTGTCAGAAGAATCGTAAGGCAAGCAAACAATAACAAGGATTACTAGTCTACTAAGATTTTGCGAAACTAAGCTAGCGATAGACTGCAAGTGACATGACAGGAAAATCCCTATGCTCCAAGATTTTACTTAAGCAACTCACATAAACAAGCCTAAACTAGACTTTTAAAAACTACGGCTCTGATACCACCTTTGTCACATCCCAACCTTATGAGATACAACGGTCCTAGAACATGGGGAGACATAAGGTCACCCACACCTGTAGAACCCTTTAACATATAACAATCATGCCTAGGATCTTACCGAACCTCTTTCATTAACTCATTTAAAACATTTAGATAAATACCATAATTTGCGAAAGACTTAAAGTAAATCCATAAGGAAAAATAATATAAATCTCTATAAGTATCAATTAACATTCCCGGAGCATCTAAGGACAAGACTTCATAAAAATAGTATTATTGATAACTCGGACAAGGAATTCCCCAAGCGAAGTAGGATGCTTGAGCCATCACCTTGCCTCCTCACATTTGCTCACCTGGAACCACACAAGGAAAAGAGGTGAGATAGATGATCTCAATGAGTAAACAAAAAGGGCTCATACATTATCATATATTCCTTTGAAAGGAAACACATAGCTTATACACATAGTTAATGGTTTATAACTCATGAATCAGGTTGCAATTTAAGCAAGGTTCAATTTAGCAAGTTTGCAGAAATCACACTTATAACACTTATAGAGTGGAGACACTACTCAATCCACTCTAAACACATCGAGGAGAGGTGGCCTTTGCCAAATTTCAACTCCCATCACTTATAAAGCGTGAAACTGATCAGGCTCCATGGCTAGAACCGCCCCTTCTAGATGAAGCGAATACATTACCCCTATCTATCAGGTTAAGACCATGTGCACAGGTTCCGATGATTACCTGCATCGGCACAAGGATTCTGCATAAAGGGTAAATGTACCATAGCTAGAGCTATTGGTAAACACAATTAACAATATCACATATGGCAACAATAACATGTATTTCAATAGCAATAGTAGTTTGGCTTACAACAATAATACAATAAAAGTGTAGTTCCAGAAAGAATACAAGTTAGGGTGTTTTTCACAAAAAAGTTCTCATTGGATAAGCAAAATAGTTTTGGACCAAATGTCCTTTGGCAACCCAAGCTTGACAAAGAAATCATATAATAAAATAAAAATGGAAAGAACTTGGGTTTCAAAGATCACAAAGGCTCACATAACATATCACATAACACAACATGATGTTGTTCACTTTTGTAACAAGAACACTGCGTTTACTCACACTTGTAGAACGAATTCAATGTTTACTCACATTTGTATCAAAAGCATTGGGTTTACTCACCTTGGGGTTCCTTTGCTCCTAATACTCGTAGTCCTCTTTGCACTTCTAAGGCTCCTCAAACTCTAACATAATATTTGATTTAATACTTAGTATTTATTTACTTAGGATGCTCCTATCCCATAACTACCCATGTACATATAGCATACACATTAGAGTTCACTCATAGGTGTACTCATCACTTGCACATATCACGTTGACTTAAAAGTCTTGCATACTTAGGCCTTATAGACTCACATGAAAAGACATTGCAATCATATCAATACCTTTTTAAGGTCATCTCATTACCATTACCTCAATATCAATTCACTTATCAATTATCTTTGTTCACCTTACACTTCCATACATGTCAACTTAACAATTAATCCTTCAAACGTCATGCTTAAATTTTATGATCCCTTTCACTTCATTAACTCATAACCATATATTCATCATCAAGTCATCATGACATCTAGTTCCAAATTCCTCAATCACATTTGCATTCTAACCACAATATGATATCAAGATACCTTAAGTATACCTTAAGTATACCAAAATACATCTAAGCTTATCTAGGATCATACCTTCAATTAACATGCAATTTTCATCATCTACTATACATACATACATGTCAACAATCACCAAGACACATCACATTAAATTTATAAACATTTGGACAAAATTGTTCATGTAGGCCGAATGCATCTTTAAGGTGAAAACCAAATTCTTCTTCTTTTCGTGTTTTCCGTCTATTTCAGAAATATGGAAAAACATGGTTTAAACCAAGATTTTTCATGTAAACATAACAAAAATCATTTTAGAATTCAAATCCATAAGAATCGGCCACTATTGGTGCCATTGATATATAAAAATTCAATCTTTTGCATTATAGTGCACAAAACATGAGTTTTGTTGTTTTCGGTATTTTCTGGTCATTTTAGAAATATGCAAACATGTTGTTTAAACCATTATTTTTCATTCAATCATTGAAAATATTAGTTTAGAACACATTATCTCACAAATCGGTAGCCATAGGTAAGGTTTATACAAAAAAAATTATAAGTTCAAAGGCTTAGGTGAAAAATCATGAGTTTCCGCGCTTTCTGCGCATTTCGTTTATTTCAGCGATAAACTGACACATGATTCAAATCATTATTTTTCATCTAAACAAAACAAATATCATATTAGAACATCAATTCACACAAATCAGCAGCCATGTATTCACGAAAGAATAGAATTTTCCAATTTCCAAATCCTAACACGAAAATCTTGAATTCCTTTGTTTTTCAAAACTTTTCAGTCATCACAGAAATATACAGAAATGTTATTTCATGCAATATTTTTCATCAAAACAAATAAAAAATCAGTTTAGAATGCAAATAAACACAAACCACCCCCCCCCCCCCCCCTTGTGATATCTATGCAATAAAATTGTGATTTTAAGTTATAGAATTCAACTTTGGAGAAATCTTATGGAAAGAATTATGTTTCGGTAGAAAATAAATTTTCTCTCCCAAAAATTCACTCAAACATAATTGAATCTATAGAAATCAGTAATCAAACAATTCAAAATAATTTTCCCATAATTTATTTCATATAAAAGAGTTTAGAAATCGAAAGAGATTAAAAACTTACGATTACGATTACGAAATCGCGAAACGGTAAAGTGTTTTCGATATTTCGGTAGAGAGAATTATTTTGAGAGGTTTTTCTGCTAGAATACAGAAAGAATGAGGGAGTGACTACTGGAAAACCCTTGCTGGCCGAAAATTTGAATATATATTAGGGTTGGAGTGGAATTTCCACTATTACCCTTAATGAAATAAGTTAGGAGCATTTTTTTATAGTGGGCTTTTAGGTATTGGGCCTTTTTCTTTAAAAATTTCGGCTGAAGTGTTTAGAAATAAAAATAATATTTTTCTTTTTAATTCTGGAATATTTCCCTCAAAATATTTATTTAAAAATATTTTAAAAATACCCATAAATTTATTTTATGCTTAAAAATTGTTTTATGCATGAAAATTTATTTTATTTAAAATAAATTCTTTTATGCAAATGCACTTCATGTAAGTCATTTATTTCATAATAGCAACACATATTATGCATATTAAAATTAATTTAATATGCCACATACTCATCAATCACTTAGATCACAAACATTCACACAAGCACACACTTAACCTTATAGATTCTAATTTAAGCAATTTACCACGAAAATTCCTAGGGTGGGTGTGGGTTGTTACATTAATCCATTTTGAAAAAATATAAATTATTACTTTACTATATGAAATATAATTTGTTTAAATTTTAAATATATATTATTCCATATCAAATTATATATTATTCTATATAATATAAATTATTTTAAAAATAATTAAATAAAATAAAATTTAATATCAAAACTAATTAATTTATTGAAAAAGTAGATATTCAAACTTATAATTATATAACAATAGAGATAAGGTTCAAATATATCCCTATGCTATAGCAAAAAGTTTATATCGACACTTTTTCTTTTATGAATCTCAAATATACTACTAAAGTTTTTAAAATCAAGCATCGCGCCCCTCATGATAATGTCCTCTCAAACTGCACGTTAACTTACATATATGGGGCCCAATTACATGTCAACGTGGAAGAAATAATAATAAATTACATATTGAATACACAGTTATTTTATTACCGTTGCATTTTTTTTATTTATTTGTTTTTCTCATTCTTCCTTTCTGCTCTCTCTTACTCGCGTTTCAGCTGAAAATTTTTCCCCAAAAATAATAAACCCTAAAAATCCACTTCAATTTCTTCCTTTTTGCTATCTCTTTTTGATCTCTCACTTCAATTTCTTTAATCCATATAGAGAGAAGTTAAAATCTGAAATTAATGGCATCTTCTTCTTCTACTTCATCCGTGCAAAGTGATTTGATTGACAAAGTTGTGGGATTTGAATATGAAGGAGAACCAAGGTACTGTAAATGCAGAAGAATGGGAAGAAGATTAAAAGCTCCTAGAAAAACATCATGGAGTGATGAGAATCCTGGAAGAAGATATTTTGGGTGTAGATTTTGGCATGTAAGTGTGAACTAATTATTTAATTTTATGTAGATTGCATTTTGAAGGTTGTGATTTTTCAATTTTGGGTTATATGTAGCCTAATCCTGTGAAAAATAGGTCTTGTGGCTACTTTGAATGGTTTGATGGTGAGATGAATGAAAGGGCAACAGAGCTGTTGAATAAATTGAAAATGGAGAATGAGATGCTAAAAACTGAAATAAAAAATATGCCAAAGAAATGCAGAGGAGACATTGAAGATGAATTGAGTGATTTATGGGTTGAATTAAGGAAATTGAAGAAAGGCCATCACAACAGGGCGGAAGAAATTAGAAGTGAAAGAAAAAAAAAAGGAAGACAGCTATGTTAACTACCATTATGTCTTGGATTTTGTTAGTTTATATGGTAATTTGGCTGAAATGAGAGTTAAATTATAATGGTTATTTATAGTGTCAGTTTGTAAATTTGTAATGGTTGAAATGACATTAACATCAATGGCTATTGTTCTTAAATTTTGATTTCTAATCTTGATTATGTTTTTTTTATGCACTTAATTTTATGTCCTTTGAATATAAAATATATTTGTAAGATGTAAATATATTAACAAATGTTAATATTAGGTGTTGATTTTAGATTGTACTAGATTATAAAGATAAGGTGAATGAGAAGAGAAGATTGATGCAATATAACATGTATTTCGTTAGTGGTCAAATTTGGATTACAATAAAAGCAAAATGTACATTGTCAAAATGCCAAAATAATAAGTAAAATGAGTTCCAGTGGAACTTGATCAAATTGTAATAGAATCAATTCCTTTTGGAACTCATTTACCCTTTCACCTACTTAAAAAAATACACCAAATTAGTTCAGTATACTAAATAGTCTAGTGTTCTTCTGATGGACAAAATTAATGATATAAAGCTTCTCATCACAACAAGCTTCAATAGCTTTATCACAAAAAACAAAAAGCTGGCACAAAATGTTCAAGACACAATATTTTTTCTCTTTTTCTTTTGCTTGCCAATCAATTGCTCTCTTTCTTCCTGCAGCTGCCTAGTAATGATGCTAGGAGCTTGATTCCACTTCAAACCTGATGCTTTAAATTGGAGGTCAGTGGCATAAATAACTTCTGAGCCATCACCAACAAAATTTATCTTCCTTGTTGACGTTTTTGAAGAACAACTACTCTTAGTCTTCCTTATCTCTTTCTCATTAGGTATTGGATATCTGGTTACAGGGTCTAAATCTCCATTTAGAGGTTGGATGTCAGAATCAATAACTCTTTGATTTGACATTCCATGCTGTAAAAAATAGAGATAGCATTTAACATTCTTTCATCCACACTTACTAATTAACACTTACTAAACTAATCAATGAACACAAAATTTATAGTCACATTTAATACAACTAATCACAAAGTAGATAACTTACATTGAATATTGTTTGACCTGTCACTTCATCAAATAGGCAACCAAAACCCCTTAGCATGTTTGTGGTTCTTTGCCTGGTTGAGTGAGGACCAACTAGAGCAGATGTTATAGGACCAACTTGACCTTCCTTAACTTATCTTCTTGGATGAGGTTGAGTAATTAATGTTTGCCCCTTTCTCCTTGTATGATTTATCCTCAATGTGGAAAAAGCAGTAGTGGAAGTAGGCTCAGTCCTTGTGATAGCAGAAATAGAGATAGGAGCATTTCTTGTGAGATCATTTGAGCTCTCCGTATGTGGCTAAGAACATATAAAAAGAAAAGTAATTTGTGGTGAATAAAGCATAAAAAGCAAATTATAAAATAACTAAAGATAAAACATTAATTAAAAAAATGAGATAATTACTTACATTAAAACCAAATTGGGTCAAGGTTTACAGGCTGCACATTTCTTATTGGAGCATTGTTTCTCCTTGTTGAATTAGTACTTGAGATTGTGTCAGTCCTGGCAGTAGTAGTGGAAGCAGGCATTAGCATTGAGTTGGCTTCATTTGGCTTACAATAAATGAAAATAGGGATAAGGTTCAAATATATCCTCAAGGTTTAGCGAAAATATCATATCGACACCTTATATTTTTCGAGAAGCAAATATACTCTTAACGTTACAAAAATGGCGCAACGCGCCCCTTTTCTCCGTGAATTCCGTTATCTCTCTCTCTCTCTCTTTTCACTGGTTATTTATAGTTTTTTTTAGGATAAGGTTCAAATATATCCCCAGAGTTTAGCAAAAATATCATATCAACCTTAATTTTGTCTCTCTCTTCTCACTAATTTTTTTCATTTTTCATTTTTCTTTTTAATTTTTAATTTTTTTTATCTTTCCTATATCTTTGCTTTTTTTTTTTTTAACTTATACTTTATATTTACTTACAAAAATATTATTATGTGTATATATAATTTGACTTTTCTATTTATTTTTTATTCTTAAGTTTATATAGTGATAGTTGCAATAGTTACTAAAATTTTATTATATTAATAGAATATATGATAAAAATTTAAAAGTAATTAATTATGATATTGAACAAATATACTCTAATTTTTTTTAAAAAATATAATAATGTGAAAATAAAGGGATAAGTTAAAAAAAAATTTAAATTTTCACATTATTACTTTTAAATTTTTATCTCATATTCTATTAATATAAAATTTTAAATTTTTCTAAAATTTAAAAGTAATTACTTTATTTTATCTTATCCCTTTATTTTTAAAAGTAATTTTTATCTTATCCCTTTATTTTCACGTTATTATATTTTTTAAAAAATTTTAGAGTATATTTGTTTAATATCATAATTAATTACTTTTAAATTTTTATCTTATATTCTATTAATATAATAAAATTTTAGTCACTATTGCAACTATCACTATATAAACTTATGAATAAAAAATAAATAGAAAAGTCAAATTATATATACACATAATAATATTTTTGTGAGTAAATATAAAGTATAAGTTAAAAAAAAAAAAAAAAAAAAAAAAAAAAAAGCAAAGATATAGGAAAGACAAAAAAAAATTAAAAATTAAAAAGAAAAATGAAAAATGAAAAAAATTAGTGGGAAGAGAGAGATAAAATTAAGGTTGATTTGATATTTTTGCTAAACATTGGGGATATATTTGAACCTTATCCCAAAAAAAACTATAAATAACCAGTGAAAAGAGAGGGAGAGAGAGAGATAACGGAATTCACAGTGAAAAGGGGCGTGTTGCGCCGTTTTTATAACGTTAAGGGTATATTTGCTCCTCGATCGAAAAACATAAGGTGTCGATCTGATATTTTCGCTAAACCCTGGAGATATATTTGAACCTTATCTCAATGAAAATAAATTAAATTTTAGCATTTATAATTGCATTAAATGTTGAATGAAAAAAAAATAGAAGTTCAGGTGACTTACGACATTTTTTAGAGGGCATTTCTTCTTATTATGTCCTTCTGCATGACAAATCCCACATGTCTGTTTGCACCTTTTCTTTGATAGTTTACCAAACTTACCATTATTATTTGGTTCATTTGCAGCCCTCATCTTTTTAGTTCTTGGTTTGCCAGGCATATTCTCAACCAATGGTGGCTCCATTGATTCATAATCTTCAATTTTCATAAATTTCTTCCTAGCTACAGGTTGGAGTGGAGTCTCATAAGCTTCAAGGTATTTGCTTTTTATGTACCATATAGAAGTCTCAATCATTGGATCTCTTTTTAGATGATATAGTGCACATATAGCATGAGCATATCCCTGTGAGATCCCATGCTCTATAAGTGCACAACTTTTTATCCAAGAAGATAGTGTGTTTGTCTTCTCCTTCTTCAATCTCAAAGCCCACTTCATTATTAAACACAACCTCACAATGAGTAGCCCTTTCTTTGTTGTCATGGTACATACTCATACAAGTTGGACTCCAAAAGTACCTCCAACTATCCACTGCTCTCTTGTTATCTTTCATCTTAGTCATACACAAAAGCCTAATATCTTCAAGCATGCTAATAATGGCTTTATGTCTTGCATCTATAATCCAACTATTGAAACATTCAGCATTATTGTTGTCCACCATATGGCATTTGCTTCTACTATTGAAGTATGCTCTACACCACCTATGTGGAGCATACTTAACCAAGTTAGATGCTGCTGTCTTGCTAACTTCACCAAGCCTTTTTAAATTATCTTTAAACTCTTCACCATAGGAGCTCCATGTACATATCCAGAAATGCTTCTTTAAGGCCCCCCCTCTCCATTTTTTAGACCAATTGGCATAGATGTGTCTGGCACACCATCTATGCTCTGCTTTAGGAAGTACCTTGTCAATAGCTTTGATCAATCCCTTAGAAAAAAAAAACACAAATAGTAGTTAGGATCAAATGGCATATACAAGAATCATATAACACATATAAGAATTTATTAGTATATAAATTACATATATTTTGCATATCAAAAATGACAGTCAACTGGCTGCCATCTCTTAAATTGAGTGCTTTGACTAGCCACTATAGGAACCAAGTCCAATTCTTCCAGTTTTCTTTGTCTATGATAGCCCAGGCTATTGGATACATCATATCATAACCATCTTTACCAACTGCACACAAAACTTGTCCCTTGCACACCTTTTTAAGAAAACACCTATCTAAACCTATAATAGGCCTACATCCTTTAATCCAACCTACTTTTAAAGCATTAAGACAAACAAATATTCTCCTAAATTTCCTAACCCCTTCTTCTAAACTCTTTTTGCACAAACTAATTTCTACTTGGATTGCTTCTTTTCAAGCAAGCAGCATATGCCTCAAGATATGAAAACTCAACCTTATAGATGCTTTTTTGTTCTTCACGAACAATTCTTTTAGCCCTTTGGCACATAAATAGATTCACTTTCACTCTCAACTCTTCCTCACATGCTTGCTTCAACTCTTTTCTCTTAATGGTAGGATTTTTGGACAATATACGTAGCTAGAAAGTTGGCAGTACACAGGGAGTTTTGAAAAATTTGAAACAGTTATGTTCAGGTTCAGGGTTTTAACAAGTAGAACTGGATTATTGCCATATTTAGACACAAATAATAAAAATGGACAACCTTGGTCAGTAATGCATTTTGCTCTAATCTTTTTTGGCTCATTAGGTTTTAAGGCTAATTGTACCCCTTGAGCCACTGCATATCTTGCAATGGCTTCTCTTGCCTCTTTCACATTGGCAAATGACATGCCAAGTATGAAAAAAAGGCTTCCCATCATTTTCATTATATTGAACTCTTTCCCTAGGCACCTCAATGTATACTCTATCACTATCAGAATCATGACTATCTTCACTTTCTTCCTCATTGCCTTCATAATCACTATCTTCACTATCATCGTTGCATTCACTACTCTCAGACTCAGAAATCCCTGCATTGTTATGTTCATCTACCCTTGCATCTACCTCTATTGCATTACTACCATCCACCCTTGCTGTATTTATACCATCTACAACCCTTGGTTTAGCTATACCTATCCCAACCCCTTAATTATTATAGCTGCATTGTGTACCTATATTGCATTCATTAACTGACTCATCAATTAATGGTTCATTATGTTTATTTCCTTCACCTAATGGGGTTGCTTCTATAGCTAACAAATTGGGCTAAAAAGCAGGTACATCTGCATCATAGGTTGTAAATATATTAATCTCCTTCACCCAACTATTACTTGTAATTTTATTAATTATCCTCCTAATTGAACTATCATTCTCAACTAATATCAAACCATCCTACAATTGCTTTCCAGTTTCTAAAACACATACTGAAGTCACATTCCTAAATCCTAATGTTGTTACAAATCTTTGCCTTATATCATCAATAGACAGGTAATCAGGGTCAAAGTTAGGTAGTGTATTAACACTACCATTTATATACTTCAATTTTGGATCATACACCCAATCACCCCTATAATGAAAATTTACATCAATAGTATCAAAGGACATTCTTTAACCATACAGAGACACAAGAAACACAATAAAACACAAAATAAAAAATGTGTTAGTTTTTGCCAATATAAAATTAAACATTAACAAAGCACACACTAGGAAAACAATTTGTACTTCAGACAAGCAACTCAATTGATCAAATTTATCAACCCACAAGCACAATTTTATTTTAATTAATGATACCCTAACATATCACTAATTCATAAACCCCCAATTCAGAAACCCCTAATTTTCATTTATATAAATAAACAATAATCTAGCCCCAATCTGTAAACCCCAATTTTAATTCAATTATCAAAATCTTAGTTTATCACATCCCCAATTTTAATTCAATTATCAAACCCGTAATTTCATCCATCCCAATTACCAAATTTAATTTTAATTTTAATTAAATCAACACAATAGCAAAGGGGATCACAAATAAAATAAAGAAATAGAAGAATACAGACAGAAAAGTCAAGTTCTACCCCACAAACATAAACAAATCCACATACATCAACAAACCCACATGCATCAACAATAACAAAGAGGAATAAAATAATCACTTACCTTTCATATAAAGAAGCGCATTATCATATTAGTAAAAAGGTTGAGAAAGCGAAAGTGAGAATGAATATAAGAAACTATATCAGTGAGAGATAGAGACAATGGAGACATTTTTTTACCAGAGTAAAAGTAGAGAGAATTTTTGGGGATCTTAGGGTTACTTGACTTTAGCTGATTTTGAGGGGAAATAACCCGCCTTTTGACTTCCATTCCACCACGTAAGACTGCAGTGGGGCCTGCTGAATAGTGTCCACCAAATAATTAACGGGACATTATCATAAGGGGCGCGATGCTTGATTTTAAAAACTTTAGTAGTATATTTGAGATTCAAAAAAGAAAAAGTGTCCATTTGAACTTTTTGCTATACCCTAAGGGTATATTTGAACCTTATCCCTATAATAATATATATCATATTTTTTCAAAATGGATTAATTTATTTTTTAAATTAATTATTATTATTATTTAATATTATTAAGGTTGAACGCAACTTATTAAAGTTGAACTCAACTTTTTTGATATGCTACTTAAACAAGGACGAATTCAACCTTATTAAGATCAAATTCGATCTTAATAATGTTGAATTCAACCAAAATAAAATTGAATTCATTCTTATTAACGTTCCTTATTCTTATTGAATTCAACTAAAATTGTAATAACCTGAATTTTTGCTCATTCTAGAAAATCTTAATTTATATGGAAATATATTATTTAATTATATGTGTTACATTGTATTTAAAAAAATTAAAAATTAGATTTTAATTTAAGTTCTTGGATTATTAAAATTTTGAGAGTAAGTATTATTATATAATTACTTATTAGAGAATAAATGAGTATACTTTGATTTAAAATTAAATAATTGAAATCAAGAGTGTGAAAGGGTATAAAAAGAAAATCTTAAATAGTAAGAATTGTCAATATGAGATAATAGAATAGTAAAGATGTTAATTAATGGAAGGAGGCCCATACTTTTCTTTGGGTTGAAAAAAAAAATTGATGAACAAATTTAGAAGCCCATGTTCAATTGCACATAAAAAGTATTAAAACTATCTAGCCCACTAATATTATTTTTAATTAATAATAAAACAAAAACTTACCACCACAAATATTGCTAAAAGAGTAAAATAATATTATATATATATATATATATATATATATATATATATCTCCAAACTTCCAACACCTTCCTCAAAGAATTTTGTGCTATGTGATGATTGAAGGATTCAAAGTGAATATACCTCTCATTATATTTGAGGAATGATTACACGTGAGGTTATGTACAAGATTATCCTAACAAACTAGAAAGAGAAAGCTAACAGAATAGTAACAGAAATGGAGAAGACAAAGAATCTGTACAATTGTAACTAACTAACTATATCTTAAGCTATTGCATGTATAACTTCTATATCCCCCCCTCAAATTGGTGCTTGTGAAAGCTCAACAAGGCCCAACTTGCTAGCAAACTTTTGATGAGTTGCTGCTGGTAATGGTTTGGTGAAAGCATCAACAAGTTGAAGAGTTGAAGGCATATGTTGAGGAGCAATAACAACATTTTGAAGCTGCTACCTAACAATGTGACAATCGATATCTAAATGCTTTGCACACTTGTCGAATACAAGATTTGCTGCAATGTACAAAGTGGCTTGATTGTCACAAACAACCTTCATAGGTAAAGAAATAGGAAGGCAAATATCTTTAAAAACATAGGTAATCCACTGTAGTTCACATGCAGTAGTAGCCATGCTATGATACTTTACTTCAGCAGAGGACTTTGATACAGTGTTTTGCTTCTTAGTCTTCTAAGATATCAAAGATCCTCCTAAAAATATGCAATACCCTGTGATAGACTTTGTTGAGAAAGAGCATATGGCCCAATTAGCATCACAGAAGGTTTGAAGTTGAAGGTCAGAATTTGTTGAATAAAACAATCATGTAGAAATAGTCGCTCTAAGATGACAAAGAACATGGAACATAGCATCAAGGTGTGGCTTGCGAGGTTGAGACATGAACTGACTTAGATGATGGACATCAAAGCTTTTATCAGGTATATTGAAATTGATGTACAAAAGCTTGCCTATTAGTCTTCAAAAATGATCTGGATCAGGCAACAAATCACCATCATCTGGATTTAAGTGTAGACCTTGTGGAAGTGGAAAAGGAGCAACCTTCGCATCTGACATGCCAGTCTTTGTAAGAGATCAATAATAAATTTTCTTTGACTGAGCATGGTACTTGCCTAATAATGTGCAATTTCCAAACCTAAGAAATATTTGATGAAGCCAAGATCTTTAATTGTAAACTTGGAATGGAGTTCTTATTTAACTGAAGTAATGGCAGCAATAGCATTCCCCATTATAAGAACATCATCAACATATACTAGCAAGGCAACAAAAAAGACACCATCAGTACTTATGGACAAACAATGATCATAGGGAGACTGTACAAAGCCTAATGAAATAAGAAAAGAGGTGAATTCTTTGTTCCATTGGTGTGAAGCCTGCTTAAGGCCATACAAAGATCGCTTAAGTTTGCAGACCTATCCCTTTCTTGCCTTTATATAACCAAGAGGAGGAGTCATGTAGACCTCCTCATCTAGAAATCTATGGAAGAATGTGTTATTTACATCAAGTTGATATATAGGCCAGTGTTTAATAGTAGCAAAAACAATGAAAATTCTGATTGTTACCATTTTAGCTATAGGTGAGAATCTCTCTGTATAATGAATGCCCTCAATCTGGTTATAACCTTTAGCCACTACGGGCTTTATAACGATCAATCTCACCATTTGGCTTATATTTGATGTGATACACCCATTTAGAACCAATGGCCTTTTTGCCTTTGGGCAAGAGTGTCAAATCCCATGTCTCATTTTCTTCAAGAGCCTGCAACTCTTTATACATGGCCTGAACCTAATTTGTATCACTGACAGCTTGAGTATAAGTAGTGGGTTCTTAAGGAATTGACACGAAAGTGAGAAAAGCAAAATGTGCAGGAGGAAAAAAAAGGTAAGGAGAAGATGGTTGACCTGATTCTGAGCAATGATTAATGATAGCTTTGGAGCTAAGAGAAGCTATAACCACATTAGAAATAAAGTCCTTGAGCCAAGAAGGAGGATGATGTTGTCTAGTACTTCTCCTAGTGGTAACAAGTTAACGTTGTGTAGAAATAATTTCAGAATTCAAATTTTCAGTAACGTCAATGGAACAGGGATTTATATTTTCAAGAGAAATAATAACCTAACCTATTGCATGTATAACTTCTATGCTGCATAAGAGGAACAAGAAAATATTTTTCTTTTTTCTTAAATTTTCAGACATCAAGGCCAAGCTATCAGAGATTAAAAATTTTGAGGTAATTTCCTTGACAAAATTTGTTTGTTTTAGGACCATAAGCTTAAATCTTGAATCCTCTATATATTCTTTTGGGTATTTTTTTTTCTCTTCTTTTATATTTGAATGCTTCGGCTAGTAGAGGTTTGAAGAAGGGAAGGTCATTTACTTCAATTAATGAAAGATTAAGCTCTTATATGTCTAAAACTATGAATTTTGCTATGGTTTCGGATTAAATTGAATTTTAAGCAAATGATTTTCTTCCTTATCCTTCTTTGCTGACATGGCCAATTGTGATTTGAAAAAAAAAAAAAAGAATTTTTTTATTCATTCTATTTATGATAAATTAGACTTATAGGAGTTAATATTTAAAGATTATATGGTTTAAAATCTAATTAGAATTTCGAACAACATTTGGGATTCCTTATCCCTCACCATTTGGCCACTCTTGAATAGTATTTAGATTATGTTTGGTTCGCAAAATAAAATGCACAAAAAATATAATAATTATTATTGAGAAATATAATATAGTAGAAATAAGATAATTATTTCAATTTTATAATTTAGTTCATAACATAAAATAATTGTTCTATTCATATAAATGATCATAATATTCTTATAAATTAATTTCATTATTAATATCAAAATTAAATATAATTTTATCAAATTTTTTTCAAGAAATAATTTAAATGCATAATAAATAAAATTTTTATTTGACTAAAAATTTTTAAAATAAAAAAAATAAAAATTTGAAAAAAAAAAAAAGGCATATGTGGTGAGCTTGGACTTATCAATACTTTTTTAAGGATAAAAATGGAAATACTCTATTTAATGATCTAAAAAATACCAATTCTTTATTTTTTGTAGATTATGTACTCCATAAAAATTATGAAATTATTATTCTATAAAATTAATAATTTTTATCTAAAATTTAAACCAAAATTTAGAATAGCTATTCTATTCCTTGGTTGTTCAATCAACCCAATTTATACTTCAAATCAATACGATGGCTTATATAAGTTGTGCAAGTGTGTGCAGAAATTAAGAGTAAAAGAAGCGAACATTGAATTTTATGGAATGAATATGAATATAGGAATTCGAGTTAATTAATTCAAATTAATGATTTATAAGTTCTATATTGTTTTCAATTAAATATTAAAATGAGTTATATATTTTCTTTAATGTATATACATATATATTTATTTATTTAAATGAATTGAATGATTTAAATTAACCTAAATGGTTTATAAACTAGAAGGAGATTACTATAATTGTTTTAGTGCTAAATTGTTAAATTGGACTCACTACAAATTATATGAATTTAATTGAATTAAAATTTTTCTATCGATAATTTTCATTTAATGATATAATTAATTATTGATAAGTTAAATTTAAACTAAAGTAATTGAATAGCTTATTTTAATCTAAAATCGATATGAGATATTTAGGTGATTTTCTTCAAAATGTATGATTTAAAGGAAATTAACAATTTAGAAGTACAATTATAAGTTTAATTTTTAATGGAAAATGGATGATATTGATTGTAAATGATTTTTTAACAAAATTAATTATATTGAAAGAAATGTTTACAATTATATTAATAATCTTTTTTTATAGGTATATGTTTGAATTGATAAATTGAAGTTGATTTTGAGTAATGAATTGAGATTTTGGTGGTTGTTCAGTTGAAGACCTAAGAGGGATCATTGATGTTGTGATTAGTTGATGCGAGCTGTTGATGTCGTTTAAAAGTATTTATTTCTTTGCTTCAGAAGGGATTAGTCTAGTTGTAAGAGAGACTCTGCGAAATTTCAACAGAATTTTGGTAGTCGTTTAGGTATAGTTTTATAGGTGAGTCGTTCTTGTTCTGATGATTTCGTCTATTTACAGTATTAATGTCTCAAGCAACCTTTCAGCCATCAAATGCTGCACTTTGAGAGGATAGCTAGTTGGATCTTGTGTAAAGTCTGTGAATAATACTTCTTAATATATTTTTATGTTTCTCATTCATTTGCATTTATTGTATGTATTTGTATATATAATTATCATTATTATTGTTTACATGCATGTTAGCATTTGATTCTAATTGATGCATTTATAATTGTTGTTGCATATTGTTTGTAGTTATTGGACGAGATTGGGATGACACAATGCCACTTAGGAATGTGAATTTGATTGTGATGATTGGGATAAGATAAGCTGGGATTGGTAGCTAACGGTTGAAGGCCTGCTCATCGCCTTGCTGCGATCAATCTGATCAGCACTGTTAGGATAGCTGCAATCCTAATATCGGATTAAGAAACAATATTAGATTAAGAGAGCCATGATAGGGGGATTGGCTCCTCATATTGAAGTTTAATGTGGTATTGTGGATTATATCTCATTCTTATTTGCTTGTGTGATTTATATGTCTTTGTGACATGATGCATAACATGAACATTAGTAATCTGCCTATAAAACACCATATTAGTATATTAGTTAGTATTATTCATTAAGTTGAACGCTTATTCCTGTTCAATTATTTTTCCCAGATTGTGGAATGATCTCGTGACGATATTTAAATGAGTTTTCCTGCCTTTTTTTTTTCTTGGCAGTGTAATTGTATTTTTAATATTCAACTATGCATTTTAAATTATATTATTTTGAATTATCGAAATTTTAGCACTCCACATAATTATATTTTCATTATTTGTTCCTTTATTAATTTGATTGTTATGAACTAGTTAAGCAGAATCTAAATAAGATGTAATATGTATTTGAGATGGTTACCTGACTGGCATTAATTGGATGTGATATATGGTCAATTCTACTTAAATGTGGGCCCATAGCTCGTTCTATGAAAATTACCGCTGTTACTTATTAGTTTTATCGTTTAGCAAGTAGTTTGATTTATTGCAAGCACTAGTGACCACGTATATTACCCGTGTCCTAGTATCGAATACTTGCCCTCAAGTTCGGATCATGACAAAAATAAAGTTTAATTCAACCTTATACTTCATTATTTACCATATGATATATAATTTGTTTAAACTTTAAATACATATTATTCCATATCAAATCATATATTATTCTATATGTTACAAATTATTAATTATTTTAAAAGATAAATTAAATTAAATTAAATATCAAAACTAATTAATTTATTGAAAAAATAGATCTTCAAACTTATAATTATATTTCAATATATATCATATAGCATAACAATAAAGTAATAATTTATATTATTTCAAAATATATTAATAATTTATGTTTTAAATTATATGTTATTATTATTAAAAGTTATCAAGTTTGAATTGAATTTTTAATTTTTAATTTAGTATTTTCTATTATATTTATATTATAAAAAAGCCAAAGAAAATATTTGGCAAAAAATTTAATATTAATGTAAAATTTGATTCATATATATATATATATATATATATATATATAATATTTAGTTTTCTATGTCTTTTATTTTGTTTCTTCTTATATTTATTTGTATTGTAAAAATCAATAAAAATATTGAACATTAATAATGTCAAATTCGACTTTATTAAGTTTAAATACCCGAATATCAAAATCGATTTATCCCAAGTTATTAGTATAAATATTATTTGAAAAATCATATCGGATTGGCTAGTTCAATTGGTTGAACCAAAAATTGAGGTCAATATGATTCTATTGCCTCTAAATAACCATACTTTTAGTTAAATTGAATTGAACTGGTCAAACTGAAAAACTAGTAAACCGGCTGAATCAGGTGGATAATCCAATTTTTAAAATTATTAAAAAATTAAACTTCCATTGTATTTATTTTTTCTTAGATGTATTTAAATTTGATATTTAGTTAATTGTATTTATTTTTTTTTAAATGGTTTTAATTTAATATATTGTATTAGTTATATAAAATATATTGTAAAATATATAAATATAAACATTCTACGGTGAAAATATTACAAATATTTTATATTTTGTCATTTTTGGAATCACCGATTTTTCAAATCAGTCCAGAGATTTTCAAATTTACCCCTTTATCCGAACCGTCCAAATCATTCCGAACGCGGAAATACGAGCTTTTTGCCGCCTCTCAATCCTCACCGCCAAAGGGGCAGCCGAGGCCAACAAAGCCAACGGATTCTCCTTGATGGCGGCGACTAAGCAAAATTTCAAGTTTCCCGCGAAAGCCAGAACCGCTCTTTACCTAGTAACCGCCACTGGTCTCACCTTCCACGCCGCCAGCCACCTCAATTTGCTACCTTTTTCATCTCTAGATTCTTATACTTCACTTTTTCCTACCCAATTTCCCGAGAAAATTAGGGCTGCAATTCACGCCGTTCATCGCTCCTCTCGCGCGATATCCACCGTCTGATTCTTCTCTCTCTCCGACTCTTTCACTCATTAACTAGTTAATTATTTGCTACTGCATTTTGATTACTTATTATCATTCCCATGGCAGATTGCGTTCACCGTCGCTGATTACAAGTATTCTTTGCGAGGGTTACCAGAGAGCTCCGATGAGTATCGTCGCAAACTATCTGAGGTTTGTGTTGGCTGCGTTGTTTTGCTGGCTTACATGCGAGTTTGAAAATTGTAAATAAGCTCGAATTCGAAGTGAGGATTTCATCTTTTGGTGGCATTCAGGTTCATCTTCGTTCAGCCAAGAGAATGCTGAAATTATGTGAAACCAATAAAGGTTTCTATGTGAAAGCTGGTCAATTTGTTGCTGCACTACGCCAAGTTCCACAAGAATATTCTTCGACCCTTTCCTCATTACAGGATCAGGTCTGAATATGTTCTATTTACAATTACTCACGCTCATTAATTTTTTTTTTCTGGTCAGCTGATATATATTCATGCAGGTAGTTGTGCTTGCTTACTACTAACTTTCTGGTCAATAATCCTGTAGGCTGTTCCTTGTCATTTCAAAGCCATAAAAGAAGTACTAATCAGCAATTTGGGTCAGGATTTCTCCAAGATGTAAGCTTGTCTTCATTAGGTTGGTTTTGAGTTGGGTTCCTGCATCAATTTATGTTTATCAATCATCAATTTCCAGTCTAATGCACCAATGTCTTAGCTTATGCATTTATATTGCCATATATTTTAATTATATTCATTTATGAGCTTTGGAATGCGATCTTATTATTGGGACTGATTGATTGACTTGTGGTCAATATTGTGGTATGTTTATTATTCACCTTCTCTTGGTTCTTGTTGAAGAAATAATGAAATATACATATGCCTTTTGATAATATAAATCAAAATTGGAGGAAGTATATCAGGGTAGATATAAAATTCTCTGAGGACAAACTTAATCAAGGATTTTGCACTAGTATCATGATGCTTTGTGTAATGTTAGATTTGTTATTAGTGTAACTTTGTTGTTCATTACCTTGTATAAATTGTCAATAACAGAAAAGGTATGTACTATTTCTCCTCCTCTTCCTTAGTTTCCATCATTTTTTTCTCCTTCTCAGTTACACCTTTTACATGTGTCTCTATTGTTAGGTAGTCTAGCCTTAATCCTGTATTAGCTCTAATTAAGAGAGAGGTTGTACAATAGCAACGTGTCCTCTTTTGCTATGAAATGTTTTTAAGTCAATAGCCAGAATCTTTTGCTGACTTTGAATCTCTTTACCTACTTGTCAGATATTTGACTTTGAATCTCTTTACCTACTTGTCAGATTTTTGTCATTTGATGAACAGCCGATAGCTGCTGCATCTATTGCTCAAGTGCACCATGCCGTGCTGAAAGATTGTCAAGAAGTAGCAATTAAGGTTAGCTTGCAATTTAACTAATCTTGTTGCCATGCTTTTCCTCTAGATACTCTGATTCTCTTGTAAACTGGAGGTCATATCTGGTAGGTACAGTAGAGTGCTTCATTGCTTGGATCAACATCATGAAACAAATTTGTGTAAAAAATCCCAATCCAAGTATGATTTTTGTTAAATAACATATATAACACATTTAACATGCTGCAAACAATGGTGATTTTTGTGACAGATCTTTACAATGTACTTGTATGTTTTCATTGACCTGGTTTGTGTTTATTAAATTTCCACTTTAGATTTGTACTTTGAAATATGAAGTCCAAATAAATATTCAATTGGTGAATTGCTATATGATCTAAATTATTCATGTGTTGGCGATTTGAGTGATGGAGCTGCCATGTTTAGAGATAGATTAATTTAAATCTTAAGTTTTAACAACGTGCTATAAAGCTCGTTTATAATGGTATATGTATAGCATACTTTTTGAAGGTTATTTTAAAAAGGTTGTAAAATCTTATTCTACAATCCAAATTTAAAGTCTGAATTTATAGAACCTCCTGTAATTCTGGTTTAAAAAGCAAGTTTGATAACCTCTGTAGTTACATCATGTACAATATGTTCCACCCCAGAATTTAAATAAAACTATAGATCTTCTGATAACATGTTCAAAAAATTAATGTGCAATGATGCGTTATTTTGTCTGCACTTTTTTCAATCTTTCTTATTGTCCCTTATTATAATGATGAACAAGAAGGTCAGGTAACTGCATCTTGTTCTTGTCCCTTTTCTGAACTCCACCATTTTGGTTTGTGATTGATATGTTGGGATGTTTCTCCTAATGTCAAATTTGAACCATAATTAGACATCCAAATTTTTTAATGAAAAAACTTGATCGCACTGATTGAATTTGTTTGTTATAGGAAGTCAACATTTGGTTATTGCACATTTGTATGGGTAATTTAGTTACTTGAAGAAGCAAAAAGCAGACTGTGGTAGCACGATTAAGTGCAGAGGCAGAATGTAAAGCTATGGCACAAGGTGTTTTTGAATCACTATGGCTGCAGAAATTGATGGAAAAATTGCAACTATTAGAAGGGAAATTTCTATCCTTATTTTGTGATAACAGGCTGGTATTAGCATAGCCCACAATCCGGTTCGGCAAGATTGAACAAAGCATATAGAGATTGACTGGCATTTCATAAAAGAGAAAATAAGGTTTAAGATTTTAGATTTTTCCCATGTGACATCAGAAAAACAAGTGGCTGATGTGTTTGCTAAGGGACTCAGCTGCAGGCCATTTCATATTCTAGTTTGCAAGTTGGGCATGTGTGATATCTTGAGGGGGGTCTTTACTGGTGTTAGATGGGGTTTTTTAGGAGTAATTATTGTATTCTACATTAGTGCCTAATTATTATGGCTTAATTTCTTTCCTTCTATCTATTTTTTGGGTTCCTGTTTTAGGGTTAATATGTTTATAAATAGGCTGTTGTTGAGAAGATGAATACAAGGCAGGAAATAAATACATTTTTTTCCCACAACAGGTTGTCTTAAGGCCAACCCTACTTATTATTCTATGTAAATTCTCAAATATATAAGAGTTAGTGTGATCAATGAAATCTGCTTCTTTTTCGAAGGTTCAGTTTACTGAACTGGTATTTATTGTGTGTTATGTCTGTGTTTGTGAGTATTCTCTGCCCTACCATTGCCAACATTCTTTTCTTTGGAAAAATCAATGACAATAAACATGTTGATCTGAAGCAGTGCCTTCTTCCATTAGTAATCTTGACTTCTTAGGGGATGGTGGTAGACATTGTGTTGATGCTAGCTACTTTGGACAGTAATTCATTCTGGAATCTGTTGAAGTGGTAATGATTCATATGACATCCTTCACCCTGTTATCCAGTCTGCATTTGTTAATATTTCCTATCGCTATGACAGGGCCTGCTCTTATTTGTGGTCAGTTTCAGTCTTCCTTGTTCCAAAATAGTTGGCCATATTTTTATTTTGGCATGTCCCAGAAGTTCGGGGCACTTCAAATTTTGAAGTATAATATTTGTGAACTATATATATAGAATTGCTCTAATTAGTGTAGTTGGAAGAAAGTTATGGAATTTACAGGATATCTCAAATGAATGTTAAGCATTATGTGCATGAAAGAGTTCATGTTGATCATTGGGAGAGAAGATCATAATCAAATAATGGCTTCAAGATGCATTTATATATGATTGTCATCTGTAATATCTTTTCATGCTCTGTGATTTAACTGTTATTCTTTTCCTTGTTCTACTCTTTCCATCCCCTAACCCCTCACCTCTCTTTTTCTTTACTGAAATTTTAGATACTTGTCTACAAGTGATTAATTTTGATTGCTTTTGTTTTATGCATATAGGTTCAGTACCCTGGGCTAGAACGCCAGATGAAAATTGATACAACAACCATGTCATTTCTTTCAAAATCTGTTGCATGGGTGCGTGCTGAATATCCTGACTTTTTTTTTTCCAAGAGTTTTATTTTCATTGCACAATATTGGTGCCATCCTTTTATGAAATTGGATTCTTGGGGATAATCCTCATGATTATAGAAAAATTGTTTATTTGTCCTAGCTTTTTGACATAGAAAGTTGTGCCTAGATGTTCTTTTAATGGGCTTTGTTGGTGGTTTAATATCTTATGATACGAAGATAGTAATATGTGAATAGATCTAGAGTTTAGAAGATGTTTTTTCTTTTCAATTCAATGAAGCAAAAATCAGATATTTTCTTTGGAACTGCTTCTGTCTAGTGAAGGTCTATGAACAGTTTTCATGAATGGTTCTAGGGTTATCTATGTATTTGATGTTATCAATTAATGTTGGGCCGGATTAGGGTATTCAAGGTTGTAATGTCTACTATATGATTGGCGATACCAGTGAAAGTTTTATTTACAACAATGATGGTGGTATGTATTAGCAACTAACCAAAATAATAGTGATTATCTGCATAGATAAAAATATTTTAGTCCATAACAGTGTCACATAATAGCAAAATCAGCATATTTAATCGTGTGAGTCAAATTGGAACTTACAGGATTGAATTGCTAATAGCTTTTCATTTTTCTATTTTTTTCCTATCAATATGATATATTATTTTTGTGATTTTGCTCAGTTACCTCTTACTTGCTTGAATGAGGCGCTTTTTCCCCTCTTATTATTTTTTTCCACAGTTTTCTCCTGATTATAGGTTTGACTGGTTGGTGTCAGAATTCACAAAGGCTATTTCTGCAGAACTTGGTGAGTACTATACTATAATGGTAGTATACATTGGATATGGTTGTCTTTTATCTTGTTTAGTATATACATGAAGTACTAAACATGAAGAACATGTATGATTCCTTCATCGTTTAGGTGCTGTCTACTCTAGTCAGTCTTGAAAAGAGAGATATTGGATCAATTGCTTCTGAGGGAATATAAATTTATATATACAATATTTAACTTAGGCTCATCTTTATTACAACCTTCTAGAATCTGTTTGGCCTTCTTTGAATTTGGATAGGACAGGTACTTTGAAAATTGTAGAATATTTTCTTACAAATCTTTTTGTGCTATTCTAAATCGTATTTCAAATGTCATTCAATTTTTTTTTTTTTTTTTTTTTTGAGAAATGATCTTTGAGAGTCCAAAGTTCAATTTAAGACAAGCGTGTGTTTGGCTTGTGATTCTCTAAATAACCAATACCATTGGCTTAATGATAAAAAAAACCCAAACCTTTTTGAAAGTTTGCAATTATACTCGTACCTTTTAAAATAGATTGTTCTACCATAAGTTTGAATCTTAATTGCAATTGTACCCATTTGATAAAATTGAAATAAAAATTAGCATATTATACTTATCATTTTTTCTAGCCACCGATCGCTAAATTCATTTCTATCATAATACATAAATGTCATTTTAATTGCAAAAAATGAAGGATGTAAATTTGACCAAATGGTACAATTGAAACTAACTTTCGAAATTAGGGAAAAATAGTTGATTTTGGAAGGTTTGGTATAATTACAAGTTTTTGAAATGGTATGGGATTTTTTGGTCATTAAGCCATATCTCATCAGGAGAATGAGCCATGACTTCAGATACTTGCTTAATTCAACTTATTTAAAATGCTCACAATGTTAAGAATAATCTTTTGAATTGTTCTCATAGATAATAAAAAAGATAAAAGACTTTTCCATGCCTCTGCAGATTTCGTGCTGGAGGCAAGAAATTCTGAGAGAACTGCTGAGAATTTTAAAAACAATAAGATGGTCAGGGTTCCTCGTGTATTTTGGGTAGGATATGAGATTGTCTCTTTCATGTACTATTTCACATTCTATCAGTTCAACTGATTGGTAAACGTATTTCTATACTTGAAACCATATACATATATTGCCAAGCTGACCACCATTTGAGTGCTTCCAGGAGTTGACAACGAGTCAAGTTCTAACAATGCAATTTTGTTGGGGGCACAAGGTATGTTAAGCCAGCTGGATATGATAATTTTTAACTATTAATCTTTTTATACACTAAACTATTACGTTCATATTTTAAAAATCTGCCGGTTGTTTTGCTCAGTGTAAAAAGATACCGATACTATCTTTACTCCCACGTGTAGTACTCACATTGGAAGTGGTGTATATACCTATTGTAGCTAAGTCTAATCCTATGATATATGATATGTGATTCCATCATGGTCTATTTGAGGTTCAAGGGATGGACTGCTTGGGATATGACTAGACAAATTGTTATAAAGAAAAGCTCAACCTTCTTGAAGATGAATTGCATCAGTTTTGAATGACTATGAAATAGATGTAAGCAGGTGGGAATGGTTACTAAACAGGTGCTATTAGATGCGTGGTTGGAGATGGCGCAGAATGGCAAATTTGGGGAACACTATTGCTTTGGTGAAGTTGGCAAAAAGCCCCTGATAGATGTCTTCTGTGGGTGTAACAAGTGAAATGAGGTAGATTACTCATGGTCCAACTGAGGGATCTAGTCACAGGAAAGATTAGGATGACCTGAGAGCTAGATGGAGTGGGGACCCATGATTGAGATTCAGTGGTTGCTCATGTTGGCAAACTAGGGACAAATATTGATGATTAGATGGTAAATACTGTGGAGATTCCTCTGAAATCACCACTTCTCTGGGTGTCCTAAAATTTGGTATGAATCATAAAAAAGTTATGCTAGTATAGCTCACTGACAAAATGGTATCTTATTATGTTAACATGACATATGCTGGTTATTAATTCAAGTGCCCGAAACAGAGGCGCTGAGCATCTATGCTGTTAATTAAGAAGATACAAGTCCAAGTAGTCAAAAACAAGATAATCCTCCTGATGGAGAATAGTAAGACAAGAAACTTCAAATTCAAGGATTCAAGCTTAGAATTACGTGTTAGATTTAATATGGGATTTATTAGAGAAATTATAAAGTAATTTCAGCCTTTTTAGAGTTATAATGGGTATATTTATATAATACAGCTGCTGGTTCATTACTTTAGGTATTAAGAGTATTTCTGTAATTTCTAGAATTGCTGGAACAGTAGGGTGTTTTATTATTGTTATTTTGCAGTCTTTATTTAGGAGTTTTAGTGGATTTAGTATGGGTTTAGTATTTCCTAGTTAGTATTAATTTGTTTTTCTAGTTGGAAAACTAGTGTAGATTCCTAATCCAAACATGCTTTGGATTAGTTTCAACTCTATAAATGCTTAGGCTTGGAACCATTATTAAACAACTTTCAGATTCAATAAAATAAACCCTGCATTATTGCTGAGAATTGTGTGACTCAATTAAACCCTAGGTGTGACTTCTAGACCTTCTAAGTGTGACTCTTAGAAGTTTTTTTCCCCTTTTCCCTTTACTTATCTCTAGTTCCTGTAAAATCGGCCCTGGTTTTCAATTTTAACCCCTTAATTTATGAAAAATTCAAAGTAGAACAGATTATCTAAATCTGTCCTACATCACCTCCAAAACCATTACCTTCTGAAGGTCTGGATATGTACAAGTTACTTTGGAGGCCCAAGAGGATGGACCTAGGGCAGAATACAAAAATCAGGTTTGATGGGTTGATCTCACCAACTTGGAAGGCATTGGGTTGCATGGACTACACATGGCTTTGTTGAAGCCTTTTCCATGAGTGGATTCTTAAGTATTTTTTACTGGCTCTTAATTCAAAGCAAACTATCAGTAAGAACTTCACATAGTGAATGTAGTTTTACATGGACAGATGTGGTTCCTTCCGTGGTAAAACGATGGAGGTTAGGATTAACATAATAATACAATATGTTCAATTGCTTAGTACTTGTAGAATCCTTGCTGGTATGCTTCAATTTTGATGTTAAAAAGAACATTTTGCTGATTGGGGATTTTGTTGAGTGGTGCAAGTTCCTCATTGATGGAAAAAATATTTCCTGAATATTAATGAGAGTTGTTACTGTTTTTGTGAAAGTTACGGGTTTCAAAGGGAATCTGGTTCACATAATAAAATTTTCCCAATCTATGTTGTTAATGTCTCGTGTTTATTTTACTCTGCAACTAGGTATTTATGAAGAAAAAAAATATATGGGAATGATTCTAAAATAGAATGTCTTTCCTTAGAGATATGAAGAAAAGTGTTCAGTGACATCCTTCTTTACATGATTGGGCTGCATAGAATTTTGATGGATTTAAAACAGACATCCAAATTTCACATTGTATGAATTTTATTATTTATAATGAGTTCAGTAGGCCCACATTAGAGGCATGTGGAAATAAATATTGAAAGGAAATCAAAATTAGTAATTGATACATAATCCTTAATGGTGAAAATGACATTGTCTACTATTGTTTGCAATATTTATGTTGAAATTTAGTTATCATGCGACAGTCAAATGACACTGATTGGGCTGATTTCCGTTTGAACTTTTTTTGATATGTTGTGCGATTTTACAGTAAAAACTATCAGAGGTTTTACTTGTACCAATTATATTAACAATACATGAATGTGTATAGAGAAAGGCTGAACAAATCTGGTTTAGATTGGTGTGAAAATGATTAAATTTGTCCACAAAATAGCTAATAGCCAAAAGGGTAGGGCATTTCATCTTCTTCTCAAATTGCATAGCTTTTTATTTTTATTTTTATTTTTTTTAGTATTGCAACAATTCAACACTTGCTTCATGTAAAGCCATTAAAGGTTCTGGCTTAGCTCTTTCAAGAGGTGATTGAGGGAATTGGTTCAATTCCCACTCCTTGTATGAACGGTGATTTGTTTAAGCTTGCTTCATTGGGTTTTTTTTTTTTTTTTTTTTTTTTAAGTTCTTTCGACTTTTTTAAGTTTCTTGAGGTAATATATATTTTTTTAAAGTTCTTTTGGCTTTTTTAAGTTCCTTGAAGTGTAAAGTTTAAATTAGTAGAATGGCTAAAGTCATACATTTATTTCTTTTAGTGCACATTTTGTTTTAAATAATTTTATAGTAGATTTTAAAAGCAATTCTTCCATGCTGCTCCTTGAATGAAAGCTTCCACAGCCAGTTGAATTCTAGACCATTCTACCAGAATTTTATCGGAAAGAAAATTAAATGATGCAAATCACACGTGAGCATATATGATGTTTTGCATGTGTATGGTTGTGTTCTTCAATCAACTTTGTTGCTTTTTCTGAGGCATTTTAGTTATCTACCAGGTTTTTGACTTGAATGTTATATGCCATTAACCGGATGTTCCTTAGATTTCAGGTTGATGACGTTGGATTTTTGAAGGAAATGGGAATAAATCCTGTAAAGGTTGGTTTTTTGAGCTCACTATATTTATGCTTCTGCAAATTATAAAAAGTACTTGGTTCCCTAACATTGAGATTGTTCCTAAATGTGTACAACATTGTGAGATTATCTCTGTTATGCTTTGTATCACAAGAACTTATAAAGCATAATGCTGAATAATTTATTCTGCAATTGTTGTAATTTGACAGATTATGTCTGCCTTAAACTTTGTTTGAACTGTCTTTAAACATTGGCTAATCATTTAATCATTTAACTTGAAATTTTGAATAGCTTGGACTTTTTCGTGATAGAGTGAAATAATCCCCTTTTTCTTCCCCAGTCTTTACTTGGTTTGGATTGTAGGTCGCTAAAGCATTGGTAGAAGTCTTTGCTGAAATGATATTCATCCATGGTTTTGTGCATGGAGATCCACATCCTGGTAACATTTTAGTATCACCAGATGGCCCAAATAGCTTTTCTTTGGGTATGTCTGATCACTCTATCAGTGAATTCTAATTTAGAGGAACAGCTCATGGAATGAGCCTTTAACCATATTATGTTTTGAATGAACCATGAAGTTGTTCTTGATCATGGAATCTACAAACAGTTGGATGAAAGATTTAGGCAGGACTATTGTCAGCTCTGGAAGGCATTGATTCTTCAAGACTCACATCAAATACAGCAGCTGGGTGAACGATTTAATGTTGCAAAGTACTCTAGGTACTTCCCTGTCATTTTCATTGGAAGAACTATTGACAGGTGACTTTTCTTTTTACCTTACATTTGTGATCAAGATTTTGTAACCAAATTCATATTTTTATGGAATTTTTTCATTTTTGGTGCAAGAAGTTTTTTTGCACTCACTATAGACATTGGGGAATTAACTAGACTGATTGTTTTTTGAACTTATCAATTGTGCAAAAGTCGACTAGAGATACAAATTTATGGTTTGACTTCACACCACATTTTTCAGCAAAAGAACCTTCTTTACATTTTTCAGCAAAAGAACCTTCTTTTCTTTTATTTTTAGTTTAGATTTTCAAGGCCTGTTATAAAGAGAGGTGGTTTCCATAATGTCAAATTTAGCAAAGGGAGTGTGACTTGGATTTCCACAAAAAGTGATCAAGCTTCCTTGTTGATTTTAAATTAGAGATTTTGGGAGGAATAAAGGAAGAGATTAATAGAACCAACTACCAAGTTGAATGTTTTACTACATATCTGTTGCCAAGTAAAAGGGAAGTGTGTAAGTGATCTATTTGTTAAACAATAGTATAAGATATATAAATGGATGAGTGCTTAGAGAATACTTATGACCACTGATGAGAAACCAGTCATTGTATTTTGCTTTACTTAATGGCAGGATTGCTTTTTCAAAGGAAGAATAAAGGGGGGTATGGGTCTGGTGGGATAGGGAGATAGGTTTGAGGGGGTGATGAACAGAATTGTGGCTTGTAGAGACAGTTACACTGCAAACTTTGGTTTCCTCGTGTTTATTTTGTGTTAAATACTACAATGGTCTTTATTTTCTGGTTACTGCATGTGATCATATCAACAACTGTAATGGAGATCTAGTGATATTTTTTTGTTGGCAAGTATTAATAATTATGTTGGAGATTTAATAGCACTTGTGTCATTGACAGTAAATCAGCTCTTGGGAGAGGAATGTCGACTGAAGAGAAAAGAATTTTGAAGCAAGAGCTGAAGTCCTTAAACATGGAGGACATATCTTCTTTTATGGAATCTCTACCCCCTGACTTTCTGACTATATTGCGTACAGAGTGAGAAAGAAAAGTTCAATTCTCTTAATCATAACATTTTGAATGGAGAAAGTTTCAAAAAGCTCTGGTTATTAAATTGCAGTAAATAAGCTGTTCGGTTATTCTATTGCAGTGGGCTTCTGAGGTCAATAATTAGCAAGTTGGGTGCCCCGCAGAGGGTCAGACTATTAACCTACGCCAAATATGCAGTATATGGGCTTCCTCTGAAGTTGAATCCTGAATCTGGTAAAGTAACAAAGTGCCAATTTTTAGGTTGTCTTGATGATGGCCATCATTTATATTGCTAACTAGAGAGAATTTACTTATTATACATATAAAATTGGAAGCAGTAGAGGTTTGAATTACTTGTCCTGAATGGTTAGGAAAAATGACCAAGCTCAATATGATTCTTTGGTGTTTTGGCACTCGCAACATGGAAGACCTACAAGTGCCAAACTGATGAGTCTATATTTATCTGATGTTTGATCTTATGTTATTATTTCAAATTCAGCTTATGTTGATTTTATTGCTGATTATGTGCTTTCAGATTTTGCAATGAAAGTTGCATTTTCCAGGTTAAAGATAAATGTTAATTATCTTCAGTTACAGCTTATTCTAGGTGAGAATGCATTTGCTTTTTTATTGAATCCATCAATGACATCCATTTTTAGAGAACCTGAGCAATTTCTAAAATTTTCTGTCTAGGGGTACTGGAGCTGCTTTCATGGATGCAGAGGGTCAAGCAATTCTTCTGGAATTTATGCACAAAGGTTCTGAGTGCTGTAGTGGTAAGCAAGGGGGGTTTGGCTTGAGCCGGGTGAATGGAACTGAACTTGCATTATGCCCTTTGATGAAGTGGATATAGCTAAATATTGCACACTTGCTATCCTGTTGAAATGCTGTCTTGCTTGGAGAAATTATTTGGTGCAACAGAATTACTCTCCCTCTATGTCTCTCTCTCTCTATCAACATATGGCCCCACCAAGTGGGAATTATATGGAGCTCACGGTTCATCAGAGCGGGAGGAACATACTCTGGTTCATCTGATCAATTTCATCTGTCTGTTATGATTTCTTGCACAAGCAAATCCTGAAGGGTCATGGTGCTTAAGTAGGCTTGTGGCGCATGTGCGTGGATTTGGACTATGGCACCCTTAACAATTGCTATCCTTTGCCCAGAATATATTTCTTTTTCCCATTTTACCAGTTGAGGAAGCTCATTACTTCACCAAAATAGACTTATAGTCGGAATATCACCAACTGCAAGTAGGGGCTTGGCTAGCTCAGTTTAATGCTTGCTATGAAAGGTTATGCCTTGCAAGAATGAACTACCGAGAGATCAAACTACAGTGCTAGGAGATTTCCGATCAAACGCATTGGTCTTAGGTCACTCATTGTCTTCACATTTTTCTAACCCGACCTTTACCCATATGTTCAAGTGAAATGCGAATATTTGGATGTGATAGATAAATAGACACGTCTTGTTATACTGATCGGGGTATTCGTAATGATTGAATATTGACTTGATCTAATCTAAGAAAAGTTTGATCAGGTCGGATTAGATAGTTAGGTCAGGTATTTAGTTATTAACATGAGTATATTGAATCAAGAGAATTAAAAATTTTGATTGATTTAAAAGTCAAGAAATATTTAATAATAATGTTTAAAGATTTTATAAAAGTCAAGATATGTTTAATAATGATTTTTAAAATTTTTTAAAAAATCTATAGAAATTAAAAGGGATTCAGTTATAATTTTTATGAAGTCTATAAAAATAAATAAATATATTTTAAAAAGTTATTAATTTTTTTAAATAATGAATTTTTATATACTTTGAGTGATTTTTATATAGTGATATTAATAAAAAATCTCCACAGATTTCTCTTATTCTCAAGATTTAAGGTGATCCTTTTTTTTTTTTTAAAGGTATAGAGCTAGCGAAGGAACAACTGTTTTCAAGCCTTCTTAATTAAAACCAAACCATGGCTCTCTCTCTCTCTCTCTCTCTCTCTCTCTCTATATATATATATATAATTGCTTTGACTTTCATCAATTTTCGTATTAATTTTTTCACCTTTCTTACTCAAATATAATCCCTGTAAGAAATATTCTGCAACTTGTGTAAAATTAAATAAAATTTTTAGTACTTTTTTTTCTTAAACCCTGTAATTTAAAAGTAATCTCATAAAAAATATCAGTCATCACCACCATTACCAAGAAACTCCACCTGCCTATTCTCATTAGCCATTTTGGCTGAGCAACATTTTACTCCGGTGATTTTTGGCTAGGAGAATCAAGTAACTTTTCACTAAACCAATTTGATTTTATTTAATGTTTTTCAAATTATATATTTATATGATATAAATCAATATAATTATTTCTATTATTTTCTTTTATACCTGAAATTACAATATTACTGTAATTAATATCACGCTGTTACTAACATAATATTTCATGTCTATACTATACCATAGGGTTGAGAATTTTTGATATGATTCATTTATATGATAATTTTAAAGCATTTATTTTTATGACATGACAAATATAAATTTATTACATCATATATATATATATAAAATAAATATTAGAAATCAATGAAAATCAATTAATGTTTATAAAAGTCTATCAATATTTATAAAAGTTTATAAATGTTTATAAAAGTATATCAATGTTTACAAAATTTTTTAAAATAAGGTTTTTGAAAATCATTTATAAATTTTGTAAACTCTAAAAAGTCATTAAAAATTTATAAACTCTACAAAACGATTCACTAAAAAAATCTTAAATCTCTTTAAAAGTCTTAACTGAATATAACCTCCTAAGTTAATAGCAAGATAAGTTTTAATTTTTTCTTTACTTACTATAAATCTAAATTGATTGGATTATATTTTTCCAATTGCCTTTAAATCAACAGTGAAATTTTATTTATTTATTTTTTAAGTCCATAGTTCACTTTTTAGGGTCACGATTTGCTGATAGTTTCCTAGATCAAATCCAGTAGTGTAAATAAGTCGAGCGGAGTAAAGTTTTGGAATACTTAAACTTGAGCTCGATTATAAAAAACTCGAGCTCAAGCTCCAATCAAGTTCTGAACAGTTCAAACTCGAGTTCGAATTTAATCAAGTTCAATTCGAGTTTAAATGAGTAATATATAAAAAATAGGATGGTAAATGTCATGACCATAACCTGATGGTATATGACCAGCACTAGAACACGAGTGATGTACGTGGTTATAGTGTTCTTAGTAAGCTTAACAACTTACTAAACAAGAAAATTATCATGTGACAATTACAATTGTCACAAAACCAAGGCTATAGGCTTACGTGTTAAGTAGAGTTAACCAAACATCAATCACATCAATGCCACGCTGAGCTAACAAAACCATTATCTCAAAATATTATATACTATTTAACTGGTTTTTGCTTAATAAACAACTCATTAACTCAAAATATATTAAACAACTAATGAATGAAATAAAATACAGATAATAGAGATAATATTGCAGAGTTCTAAAATAATCATACAAACAATATGAACATTATTTACATAACTAATTAATTAATTACAAAACACTGCTGAAGGATGAAAGATAGAATAACTCAATTAAAATATCTTTCGTGAGCTCATTCCACAACTTAGGAAAAATAATTGAACAACAATGAGCATTCGACTTAATTAGCTATATAGTTCCTAATATAACATATCACTCAACGGTCATAAATGCTAAACAGATAAACAAATCACGAAATCATATAGAACACTGCCTAAGAATGAAAGGCAGATTAACTCAATTAAAATAACTTCATGAGCTCATTTCACAATCTGGAAAAAATAATGGAATATGAATGAGCATTCGACTCAATGAGCTATACAGTTCTTAATATAATATGTCACTCAACGATCATAAATGCTAATACATTATGCCAAACAAACAAACAAATTACGAAATCATACAAGGATGGAATATAGTCCATAGTACAATACCTATTATCAATATAGGGAGCTAATCCGCCTATCCTGGTTCTCTTGGTCCAATGCTATCTCTTAATTCAATACAAGGGTCGCAGTCGTTTTAGCAGCACATAGGAAATGAGCAAGCAAGTAGGCATCATACACTAGTTATATGCTTATCTATCTCATCATCATACCATCATCACAATCATATCCTAAGTGGCACTATATCATCCCAATCCCATCCAACATCCACAAATAATATGTAACATCAACATTAATGAACAATCACCTACATATGTCAAGATACTAAATTATATTCACATATACACACATACACACTTACACACTTAATCAATGCATATATGCAAGTATAATTTTAAATAAATAAAAGAATGAAATGTTATATTAAGCTAAAAATCTCATAGATTTGATGGAACCTAATTAACTCACCTTGTGGAGTGCAACATCTAGTGATTGGAAGAAGGCTTGAAACATCAGTACTGTAAACAGACGAGATTATTAGAGCAAGAATGAATCACCTATAACACTATACCTAATCGACTGCCAAGATTCTATTGAAATTTTGATAGAAAAACCCTTAAAACTAGAACATTACCTAGCTATAACAAAAATGATCTAGCTTCAACTTCCAATATATATATATATATATATATATATATATAAACAAATTTATAGAATTCCATAAAGTGTATAAATTATTAACTAACTCTAATAACTTAAAATTCTTATAAAATCATAAATTTGCCATATATAAAGAAATTCATTAATTATATAAACTCATATTTCTATTTCCTTATTAAATTACCTTGTAAACATTTTAACTTAATTTAACTATATAATTGAAATTAATATACTTATATATGTAAATATGTATAAACATATTTAACGAAGATATATAATTACTTATTTTTATATCTATTTAAAAATAATATAAAACTTTATAAAATTATTTTATTTAAATCTTACTTACAAATAAAGGCTATTAATTACAATAAAATTTTTGACAATATAGTTTCTTCTTAATAAATTTGAATAATATACAATTGATTTATCTTTATAAATAATAATTACATTGACTAATTTAAATCCAATAATATAAAAAAATCTATATTAACTTATAATCATAAATATTCATAATAATAATAAACAATCTAAATGCAAATATCTAATATAAAATAGTTCGAATATAAATAATCAATAAAATTGGAGGGTTTCAAGCTTATCCAAATGGAATTCAATCGAACGAGGGACAAAAATTGCATCAATACAAAGAACCAAAGCTACTGGAATCTCCTTCACGCGTCACCACCATGCGCCGCTGATGCCGGTGGTTGATTGGGGCGAAAACCACCTCCCTAGGTGCACCTTTATGTCAATGTTTCGAATCTAGCCACCACTCTCCGTCACTTGCCGCTTCTTTGTCGAAAAATGTCTTGGAAACTATGGTAGGTCGATTTTTGATCTCCTTCTCCAGTGGCCGATCAGAGGCAAGATGGGTATCAAATTAAAGCTTGAGGTGAGAGGATTGTAATGCCACTAAAATCGCTGGAAAATGTTGCTAAAATCACCTATAATGGTGGTTAGAAGCTTCGGCACTAGCAAAGCTTCCCTCTTCGCATGCACTACTGTTGGTTGTTAGTTTCGATTGTTCCTAATGTCCAAATGATCACCGGAAGCTAGACTGGCTGGTTGTGCTAGCTTTGTCATTCACCATTAACTGGACTCCACTGATCGGATTAGCAGTGCCTCTCACCTCTCCCTCTCGCTCTCTCTCTCTTTGCTGAATCCTCCTTCCCCTCTTTTGGTCATATGATTGGCTATCCTTTAGCCAGTCAGATGTGTTGGATCTCTTTTTTAATAATAATAATAATAATAATAATAATAATAAAAGAAGATTTAAAATTAATCTAATATTAACTTGAACTGATAATTCATTAATAATAGTAACTTGGTTTAATAATTAACATCCCTCAAAATAATTAATAATAATAATGATAACTTTATAAATAAAATATTAAAATTGACATTTATTTAAAATTAAGATTCAAAATAATAATAACATAATCTAATCATTTTAATTTACTATTTCATAAAATAATTTTTCCTACATTTTGAGATTCTTAAATAATAATAATTTAAGTGAATAAATGATTTAACTCTAAATTACAAATGATAATATCTTTTACTTTAATATTTCTTCTTCTTAAATCATCTTATAATAACCAATAAAATTTTAAATTAATTATTTTATAATAACATGGCTTCTTTACATTAATTTCATATATTTAATATTTAAATAAAAGTTATAATTAATAATATATTTTCGAAATCATAAAAATTCAAAATTCTAGAAAAATGAAAATTTTAAGTACAATATCACAATATAATTAAATAATTATATTTCGTATGAAAATAAAAATTTCTAAAATAGTGTGGACCTGGCCAAGCATCGGTCTGATACGCTAAAGGGGATCGAAAATGCTCTTTGGGAGAAACATTATGATTGAAACTTATTATGAGTTCAGAAAATTATATTTTGCAAAAGGAATCGCCACTTTAATTTTGTTTATTTTAGTTGAGAAAATTAAAGAAAAAACCTAATTTGATTGACTCCAAAATTATACTACTTATCCTAAGGAAAAACACTAGTTCTCAAATGACCAAAGAGTGTTCGGGGACTAGATTTTGGTTAAAGCAATACAAAAATTAGTTTGGCTTAAATACAAAATATCTTTTGTAAAAAAAAAGTTTTTATGTATACATGAATAGATATAATATGATGCATGAAACAAATATTACTTGTGCAATACATGGCAAATATGAGATAATGACAATTACAAAATGCAAAAAAAAAATACAGGAAAACTACTTAAATGTAAAAATATCACAATTAGGGGATCTTTCCTTTAGCCTCATTGGTTTTAGGAAAAGCACACATTCCCCAAATATAATCTAAACAATTAAAGTAAGAAAAAGTAATAAAACAATTGTAATAAAAAGAACTAAAATTTGGACTTTTATTTAACAAAAGAAACTTTAATCCTAAACTATGTGAAGAAAGTGATAGACAGCAGAAGTTGTTAATTTTAGCGAAGTTGATGCCTTAGAGACGGCATGTTTGCGTATCCATTTGAATGGGAATCAAATCCCACACAATTCTTCCTTCTTACGAAGGAGGGGTTTTTAAGTTGTTGCCTTTATTATCATGTTTTGATTGATTTTAAGGGTTTAGGGATTTGTTAATTAGGTCAGATTTTAATTAACCAAAACTTAGATCTTTTCATATTTAGATCTTAAAATTGGAATTGAAAAGGAAAAAGGAAAGAACTCTTAACTTTGGCTTTCAGCAACGAGGAATGTAGGGAGCGAGCTTGGCACCGAATTTAAATTCCACCTTGGTTTAGGGATAGCATGAACACTCCTTTTGGAAGAAGGACTCATGAATAGTGCAAACTCTTTTTGAAGGAAGGACTTTGGATCACTCTTGCTTGTATACCACGAATTCCCTTTGAAAGAAAGAACTTGAATTGCAACTTTTCTTGATGGGGAGGCTTAGAGATTGGGTTTGTCTGAACCTTCAAAATTGCAACTCCAGTCGATTGATTTTTTATTATGAATCCATAGAATCAAACTAGGCTTAAATCGGATAAAAAATAGACCAAAATTAGCCAAAACAATGCGAAACCGGGTCGATCTGGGTCAGTTAGGGTCACACAGGCTCCTACGGCACGCCCAGCATGCCACCAGGTCGGGCGGCACCAATTGGGTGCTACTTGGCCAGCTGGCATGCCGCTGGTGCCCCCCTACTGGCTGGCATGCCGTCACCGGCATCCGGTGGCTCCCTTCACCTGTGCTATATAAATAGAGCTTCCGTTAAGCTCTCTTAACACATTTTGAGATGGAATTTGGGATGAAAATTCACCTATTTTGCTCTTCTGCTCTTCTTTTATGTTAAAATTTTGCTAAATTAAAATTAAAATTAACACTAAAATCTGTCACTCCAAATTATTTTAATTTGCAGTTATTATTTTGTTTTGCTAACATTTTCTGTTTAAGGTTCAACTTCAAGATTCCCTGATCCAAGGTAGAGCTTAGATCCGGAGTAAATCTCGCCCCATTCATCCGAAAATCAAGAAAAGCAAAGGTGAATTCCTTTTCTTTTTTCTATTTCTAAAATTCAAAATTCAGATATATAATTCTCTCTATTCTATCTTTCTTTAGGTTTAAAATAGAAAAGATCTAAAATTTATTAATTTAAAAGTCAGAATTAAAGTAATAAACCAAACTAATATTTTTTTTCCAAAAGCCCTCATTCGCGAGAAGGAAGAACTGTATGGAGTCTGATTTCTATTCAATAAAATATGCAGGCATGCCATTCTGTAGGGCATCAACTCCAAAATCTTTTTTTAATAACATTTTCCCCTCCATATTTATAGTTTAAGTTTCATTTTACTTTGTTATTTGTTTGTATATGCACTTTATTTATGTTTATTTCTTTAATTTAGTTAGGGAGTGTGTGCCTTTCATAGAATCCTATAAGGGCTAGAGAAATGATCCCCTTTTCAAGAGAAATGTGTGCTTTTCCTAGTACTCATAAGGGCTATAGAAAAGATTCTCTTTATTTCATTCATTTTGGTTTTGTAATAATTAAGTAGGATTTATTTTTACTTATTTATTTACAACTGTTATTTCATTTTACCATCTATAATTGTTTCATTCATCATTTTTACTTTTGTTCATGCATACACTAAAATTGCCTTTTTTAGAGTTATTTTACAACTTTTAGCCAAATTTAAATTGTATTTTCTCAAATACCAAAACTTGATCCCCGAGCCCTCTTTGGTCACTTGCGGATTAATGCTTTTCTGTTGGGATAAATCAAACATTTTGGAGTCAATCAATTTAGGTTTTTCTTTAATTTTCCCAATTAAAATAAGTAAATTAAAGTGGAAACTCCTTTTTATGAATAACAAATTGCAAAACTCAATTTTCTGAACTCATATCGAGTTCCAATCGTGGAGTTTCTTCCGAAGAACATTTTGATTCCCCTCAGCAGATTAGACTGGTGCTCGAACGAGGCCTCACAGTTTGAGGTAATTAGGAGGCTTATAAATAGGATTTTATATGATAGAAGAGGTTTTGGAATGAGATTTTTTAGAGATTAGGAGGTTTAGAAAGCTTTAGGAGGAGTATAGAAGTATGTAATTGTGTGTGGATATTGTTAGAAGGTGCAAGGTATTTATAGGGGGAGTTTGGAAGCTCATAATAGTGAATTTTCGGTATGGGATCAGGAAAAAATGCACTGCACCAATTGATCAGGAGCTGTAGCAACCGCAAGGCCCAGTGCAGCAGACATGCACCTTATTTTTCGGCCCGTTCTCATCTGTTCTTGATCCGATTTGGGCCCATTTTGATTCTATGGGTTCGTAATCAAGTGCTGGTCGTCTGAAGGTGCAATTTTGAGGAAATTTATTTTTTCAATGGGGCATCCCCCTTGGCCACTGCTTGCTAACCAGCTAGCGAGACCGTCGTATTGACTCTACATAGTGCACTAATATTTGCAGGTGTCAAGCTGGAGTCGGATTCTAAGGGTGCAAATTTAAGGGTTCACAAATAGATAAAAATTTGGATTATTATACTCTTCCCTCCTTACGAAAAAATTCATCCTCGAATTTTTCAAACCTAATAAGCATTATACACTCTCGCTAGACTCCTCCACCACACTTTTCCTGTGCACTCTAATATACTATTGAAAATCTCAAGCTAACAGTCAAAGAATTTCTCATCCAGAGAACTCAAATCCATTTCAAGTATATTCAAAACTATTTAATTTCTAAAATCATTCGAAAACTGTTTGTAAAAATAAAAACATTTTCCTTTTTGTTTTAGAACTCGAGATACTATGTCTAGTGATGCTAGACCACATGCAAACTTAATGTAATGTGTGATGAGACTTATGATGCATGACTAATGATGTATGACATTATGATGCAAAACACCATGTATGTGTAGACAGACAACTGGATACAAACACTAAGTTCCAAAACAATAAGCTTCCCACACGATTTAAAAGTATTTAATATCTTTAAACTTATAATTAAATCAAAACAAAAACATTTGATGCCAAAAACATTTAAGATTTTGAAATGTAATCATTTTATACTACAATAGATAAAAGTGCTCTTGGATTCTCAAAATTACGATTGGCATGGCCTCGATATCTTCCCACTTCATGAAAGTTCATACCCTTTTACATTCTGATGGCACCCTACGCATCCTGAAAAGTCTTCATCACCGAAGAATTATTACTAGCTTCATCTGCCCTTTTATTATAAATTGTGTGTATGGAAAGAGTTGTCGAGTTCATTCTATTGTACAAAACATACAACACATAACAACACATACATATAAACATAAATATCAATAATAACTAATCATAACATAAGGGTAACACGGAATTGAGGCAAGAGAAACTCAATGAAACAAATAGGAATCCTATACTCGGCATATTACAAAAATAGAAATATACAAGAATCCTACTGAACTTAAACATATTACAAGTTGCAAGACTTCTGCTTTGATGCCAACTTTGTCATGACTTGAACTTAAGGGCATGTGATAGGCATTAGAACATGAGTAATACACGTCACTACTAATGCTCGTAGTAAGCCTGACAACTTACTAACCAACAAAATTATCATGTGACAATTAAAATTATCACAAAATAAGGGCTATGGGCCCACATATTAACCAAAATCAACCAAGCATCAATCACATCAATACCGCACGAAGCTAACAAAACCATTATCTCAAAATATCATATACCATTTAATTGGTTTCTATTTAACAAATAACTTATCTATTCAAAAGATATTATACAACTGAAGAATAAAATAAAATACATATAATAGAGATAACATTGCGGAGTTCTAGAATAATCATACAAATAAGAAGAACAATATTTACATAACTACTTAATTAATTACAAAACACTGCTAAAAGATGAAAGGCAGAATAATTCAATTAAAATATCTTTGTGAGCTCATTTCACAACCTGGAAAAAATAATTGAATAGGAATGAGTGTTCAACTAAGTGAGCGATATAGTTCCTAATATAACATGCCACTCAACGGCCATAAATTCTAATGCACTATGCCAAATAGATAAACAAATCACGAAATCATATAAGGAAGGAATACGGTCCATAGTACCACACCTATCGTCAATATGGGGAGCTGATCCCCCACTATCCTGGCTTTTCTGGTCTAATAATATCTCTTAATCCAATATAAGGGCCACAACAGTCCCAATAGCGCAGACTCGACTGGTAGCAGCGCATAGGCGATGAGTAAGCCAGTAGCTGTCATATGCTAGTCATATACTCATCTACCTGATCATCAAATCATCATCACAATCATATTCAAACTAGCACTATATCATCCCAATCCCATCCAACATCCACAAACAATATGTAATATTAATATTAATGAACAGTCACATATATATGCCAAGATGTTAAATATATATATATATATATATATATATATATATATATAATATATATATTATATATATATATATAATATATATATATATATATATATATATATATATATATATATATATATATATATACATACACATATATGTATATATATATACATACACATATATGTATATATATATACATACACATATATGTATATATATATATACATACACATATATGTATGTACATATACGTACATATATATGTATACGTACATATATATATACGTACATATATATATATATATATACATATATAATATAAATATATATATATATATATATATATATATATATATATATATATATATATATATATATATATATATATATATATATATATATATATATATATAAAGATATATGTAAAAATATCTATGTATATATATGTATATATGTATATATATGTATATTGTATATATATATATATATATATATATATATATATATATATATATATATACATATATATATATATATATATATACATATATATATATATATACATATATATATGATATACATATATATATATATATATATATGTATATATATATATATGTATATATATATATATATATATATATATATATATATAGATACATATAAATATATATACATACACATATAGATAC
>CANTUT010000892.1:2500-160000 GCA_947687605.1 Reutealis trisperma
TAAGATTACCCATACCCTAAGATTGTCGCACCTCGACAGGTTGAGATAAGATGAATTTAAGTCTATTAGCAAAGATAAAAAATAAACTCAAAATTAAGGGAGGACAAATAAGAAGAGCAACCAAGGGTAAGGCATGATAGGGGTGGTATTAGAGCAAAAGTTATTAAGTGTTAATAGTGGAGAGATTTATTAGGAAGATTTGTTAAGTGTGGTGCTTGATAACAGGGGTGATATTAAAGTAAAAGGTTAGCAATGGAAAGGAAGATTATTTAGGAAGATTAAGTGGTACTATTTAAAAAGTTAAGAATGTAATGATGGAGATAATTTAGAGTTTATAAGTATAGATAATAGTCTAGGTGATGAGTTTTAGAATATGTTGATTAGAAATATTACTAACCATAAGATCTCTTTTCATCTATATTTTATTATTTCTTTGATTTAAATCAGAGTACAATTGTTGTGAGTTAATTATTGATTATTTGATGATTTAACTATCTATTTATATATATTTTTTTCTTATGGTGTAGTATTGATATCTCATCAATAGGCACTAGGTAGAGGTGATCTATAATGGGTTGCTTCATCATAAGAGAGAGTTCAAATAAGTATGAAGACATAAAGACTATCAATTTTAGATTTCATTAGTAAAGATGAGGTGAAAGAGATTAATCCTAGAACAGAGTGACCAAGGATGGTGAGATATGGAATCATATCAAAATAATGAGGAGTAAGTGTGACTAGTATAGCAAGTATGATGATATAGAGTAGGAGTAATGTTAAGATAAGTATTTGATATAAGGATGGGTAGATATATCATTTGAAGAAGATTGCTCATGAATTGTAACTAGTGATTAGATATTTGATTCCCTAATATATAATTCTAACTAAGGAAGCTGAAGGTGATGTCAGATAGGGATAAGTATCACAAAGAAGATGAGTGAATTTTTTTTTTTTTATATTTGAGGATGAATTTTTATGAAGAAGGGAAGAATGCGATTACCTAGGTTCTAATTATTTATAATAAACACCTAAGGATGAATGAAAGGAGACATTAGGATGAAGGGATAGGTAGAAATTCCATTTTGCTATGATTTAAGTTAAAGAGAGGAAGAGAGAACCCTAAGAAAGATATCCAGGATGGAAATTTGAAAGGAAGTGTAATTTAGAGTCTTGATAGCTGAGATAAAGTTGGTGATGAAAGTTAAAAATTTAATAAAAAGCCAAAAAGACAAGACTAGATCTTAGAAATAAGACAAGAGATTATGAATGGAAGTGATACGAAGCTATAGTGGACATGATATGAAGAGGAATATATATGAATTAAATGATAAGGGATTTATATAGATGGATGGTTTCGATATAGAAGAAGAAGAGTAAAGGATTACATATTAATGAACAAACATATGGGCTCGGTTTGGCGAGATGAGAGGAGAGTATGTGAAACTTTAAAACAATGAGGCTGGATGTCCATAGGCTTACAAAGGGATCTAAATATATCTAAGCTGAATAAAATAAGGATGAGCTGTGACTTCAATGATAGGGCTTAGATATCAATATAGATTTATAAGGAAAATTGATGCAAGCATATTGGAAGTTGGTAGTAGAGTTAGATATTTCATGTTATAATGGATATGTATGGTTAGGGTAAAAAGTCATCTACCATTGATAATTTCTCCAAATAATTTTCCTTCTAAGAGAAGATTATATTTTTGATAAAAAATTTTCTTACCAATATGAATTGTCTTTTTCATAGAAGACTATTGAATGACTTTATATCATTTCATAACATCTGCCATAATTACTTCTTCTTTATGTAAGACCTTAAAACTGTTCGGTTTCTATTCTAAATGATTATGTTTTTCTTTCTATAAAGCATAAATTTTGGGTTTTCTCTGAAATCCAGTAGCATTTAAATCTAAACTCTATATTCTTTCGTCAAACCTTTTCCTTTCAAAAGAAAATAGTTTATCAATAGATGAAACCCAAGATCTAAAAGGTAGATGATTCTCATAGTTTTCTTAAAAGAGATCCGAGTGGGTCTAGAGGGTATATCAGTAATTCCAATGAACCTATAAATGGATGAAGCCAAGCTGGATGATGATTAGAGCTTAGGTAGTGATGCCTTTATATGGAATGATCAGAAAGTTATCAAAATGGACATTAATTGTGATTATTTTGACTTTGATGGATAAATTAAGAGTCAAAAAGGAACATGGGCGAGTCGCAATGCGAAGATGTTGAGGTAAGATTATAGGCTGTAAGAGTATGGAAATGTAAAATCATAAAATGCATGAATAATATCATGAAATTTCTTCATGTTTTTCATTGAATTCCATTCCTTTACTGATCTCATGTGATCTTATTACTTTCATTAGTATCGTTACTATTACCTTCGGTGGGTAATTTACAATTTCTATCAAAATAGGTGAAGCCATTTTGGTTGAAGCCTTCATTCTATAAACGAGACCACTTGGATTGAAGCTTATATAAATGAAGCCATTTAGGCTAATTTTATATTGAAATAAAGTCCTTCTTAATGTTATTATTTACCTATTGATTTTAAAACTGACAAAACGTACAACCAATGAGGGAAACCATTAGACCATGTGGATAGGTCGCTTGATTGACTGAGCCTATAAATTAAGTCAGATGTATCCTTGTAGGCATACGAACATGTTTCTAGGGTAAAATAGCAGCATTGATAATTATGAACAATACATGGGTTTCCTTATGAGTGCCTTCGATAATTATGATATGTTTATATTGCAGTGACATTATAATGCTACTGTATGCTAAGACTTATAGGTTAGTGATTTGTCCCATCATTAGATCACTAATAGTCAATGATGTGGGACTCCTGGTAATGTGAATATGATAAACCCAAGCTCCCTAATGCATGTTTCTGTCATATTATTTATATGGATTCTTTTATGTTTATTGTCTTCAACTCCATTGAAAATCTTATTTCACAATGTATTGGATTCATGATTGTACACTTGACATTATTTTCTCTTTACCATAATGATTCTTATTCATCCTAAACCATATTGAATAATTATTGATTTTCCATGGAACCTCTATTCCAACATGTATTTCTATAATTTTACTGAGTTAATGACTCACCATATTGTCTGTAATTTTGAAATTTAGCTTAGAAGTTTTCAAAAGAGATCTTGGAGAAGTTAAAAGATGAGGATTCAAACTCTTTGCTTATCCTCAGTTGAGAGGCTCTAACTATTTATAACGAGGAAGGTATTCAAGCTAAAGTTAGAAGAAGAGAATAAGTTTTAGGTTTTATACTGTAATAGTTGTAAAAGTCATAGCAACTGATTGATCTATCTTAGGAAGTTTCATAGACTATAAAGAACTTTCTATATCGAGGTGATTTAAATGAATAAAATCAAGGGATTTGTTTTTCTTAAGTTCTTATTGTATATTTAAGTTCTGTATGATCATAATTAAATTGACTCACATATGCTTTCAATTGATCAAACATGGTTAAATTAACTTATATTAATCTAGGTTATAGAAAGGTTTTATGAGTGATTAGTGCCTTAAACTTACCCATACTCAAAGATGGATTTAAGTTTGTCAGCGAGGATAGAAGGCAGCTCAAAGTCTAGTGAGGACGAATAAGAAGGGAAAATGAGGACGGGGTGTGACAATTAGTTGCACTATTATTTCACATATATATATATATATATATATATATATATATATATATATATATATATATATATATAAAAGAAAAGTTATTATGAGGTCGGGAATTTTTTTTTTTTTTTTGTGTATTTGTTTTGAAATTAGTTTCAATGAATTAAATAACAAGTTGCACAAAAAAAAAAAAAAGGCATGCAATCTGCGGTTCAACAGACAAAAAAAATTATTTTTAGTATATTTATTATTTTAATTTTTATATAAACATGATATAAACTATCTAATTTTAATAATATTTACAATATTTCGCAGCAATGGGCGAATATAAATCCACCAACATCATTATGCAAAGCAAAATTATATTAGCCAGATAATAATACAGGATTAAAAACGCATTATAGGAAACATTAAAGTTCAATAAGCATATACTTAGAAGCCAAAAAAAATAAATAAATAAGTAATTAAGCACAAGCCAATGATATGGTCTTTGCTTTTTTAAAAGAAAATTAGTTTTTAATGCATTATGATGCTAAAAAAATATCATCATATACTAAAAAGTCCTTAAGACTTAATTATATCTTTGATGGCAAATTACATTTTGGTTTAGTGATAAATTGACTGGTAGGTTGACTATTCAGTATTGTAGGTTATCATTCGAGTTATTTTTCAAAGTTTATTTACAGAGAATTAAAGAAAATTATGGTTGGTGAAATTTAAGCTTTGACTTAATCTTACCTTTACTAATTACCGTTAAGCTATAAAAAAATTGTTAATTAATTTGTTTGATTATTTTGTTTTGAGCAATGTATTATGGCCTTGTCCAAATCAGTCATAAATTTTAATATATATAATTTGAAATCAAGATATTGTATATATTATTTTTTCATAAAATAAAGAATATGTAATTTTTATTATTTATTATACATAATTTTATTTCTTATTATTGCTTTTAAGCCATAATCAAACCAATAATAAAATGAAAATTATATTAAATGTTGCATAATTTATGTGATTATTGCTGTATATAGAATTTTAGGTGAAAAGACAAGTAGTTTTTTCATTCACTTTTTAAAAAACTAAAGAAATACATAAATCTAACAAAATTTTCAATTTAATAGTTATATTTCACAAAGTGCTTGTGAATATTTCAAGTTTGATTTACTAATAATAATAATAGTCTATGACTATTAAATTAAAATTTTTGAAACCTATAAATTTATTTGTTTTTCTTAATATGCATAAAATATTTTAATTTGAGCGAAATTAGAAATTTACAAATTTTTATAAAATATATGTTTCTTTTTTCTCTTAAAAATATTTTTAAATATTTAATTAATTAAAATTAAATTTTAATTCAGAAGTAGGTCTCATAGTAAAGAGATATTAATAATTTGAGTGTAAATAAAAACTTAAAACACAAATAATTTTAGAATTTTTTAAATTTTAGAGTAAAAAAAAAGCAAGTAAATTGATTAATACATTAATAATTTGAGTGGAATTACATTATAAATTTGAGTGGGATTACAACTTAAAAATATATATAAATTGTAAAATTGTAAAATATTTAATTAGAATATATAAGGTGACTGCTGCATTTATCATACTCTGAATTTGTTCCTGTTTAATTAAACATTGACAATCCAAACATCAAGTATTGGCTCTCAATCGTTGATTGAAATGGACTCTTAAACTCATATAACATCAACTTTACGTTTCTCTCTCTCTCTCTCTCTCTCTCTCTCTCTCTCTTTTCTGCCAAGTTATTGCAAATAAGGAGAACACCAAATGAAACCATAAGTTACTGCTGGGGGACAAAATCCCAACAAATTCTAGGTGTGAACCATTAAATTAGAATCAGTTAAAGATTCATTGCTTATAAAAATAAAAGATGAAGGACAAAATAAATTTGAATAAAAGAATGGAAGGGCAATACATATACTTTTCTCATATAAAAGGGTTGATGATTTGGAATTGATCTTAGGAGAATTTAAGATAAAAAATCGAATTATGTTGGTTTTAGATCGGATAAAAATGAAATTTGAATTCAACTGAAGTAATTTTAAATTTTCTCTTTAAATCTAAATCAAAACTTGGCTGAATCGAATGAAAAATAAAAATTTGGTCAAGATGTTAGAATCAAAAAATTTTACTTAAAACTAATGAATTTTTACTAGAATACAGTTGAATTCAAACTCAAATTTGAATTTAATTTATGAATTTATTCTTCTTTTATTTTGAGTTAGACCAGTAGAGTTAAACTGAAATTCGAGTCGAGTATAACGAATTCCAACTATAAGACTATTTTTATACTATATCAAATTAAATATATGTTTTTTATTTAATATAGAAAATTAAATATACTCTTCATCTGAATCACATTTATCTAGATCAAGACTAGAGGATGGAAATTTTGTATATAAAAGAAATTGATTTCTATAATGATGATGATGATCATGCTAAAAATATCATAATTGTCATCATCACTTTCATCAATAATGTCTTTGTCAAGGCAAAGACTCAAAGGATGTGGCTTTTAATGAGCCAAAGAAGAAAAAAAAAATAGCTTTTGTTTAAGTAAGCAAAATAAAGAATGGCATCTAAAAACAGTTAACGCATCCACTTCAATGAAAGGATTGAAGGGAAATAAGGATGGCCCTTAATTTGTAATGACATAATATCAAAATGGACCCTCAAATCCACCAATCTTTTGAAACCCAAAAAGTTTTTCTTTTTTTTTTTCTTTTTTTTTTAATAATATATATATATATATATATATATATATATATATATATATATATATATATATATATATATATATATATATATATATATATATATAAAAGAAGAGATTGGCACACGTGAGAATACACACACTTGCAGCATAGTGCATAGAGAAAGAAAGAAACCTACACGCATGAAATTTGAAACCAACAAAAATAGAGTTGGGAGGGTATTGTTGTCTGAGTTTGGCCTCCAAAACAACCAACAAACAGAGGCAGACCAATCCCATCAAGACTGATCTAACAATAGGAGAACCAACGGCAAAAAGACAGGACACGTGGCCGACATGCAAATCAGGGGAAGGCCCTTATAGAAGGAGAATATACCTGGATAGTGGGGAGAACCATCATGAACATTAGCACAGGTGGATCTTTCTTTTTTGGTCCCACTTTTTAAGACCTTTCTCTCTCTCTTAGTAGCTACCATCTAGCAATGGCAATGGCAATGGGAATAGCAAATAGCAATAGCAATGGCAAGAGAGAGAGAGAGAGAGAGGGGTCACCACTCTATAAGATACTGTCCACTTGCATTTTGCATGCTTTTTGGGAATTCAATCATAGAGCACCAATTTTCAAGCTTTGGGTATTTTTTTTCTTTTACCTTTTTTTATGAATTAAAACACCATATAATTCATGAAATATGACACCAACCAGGGACAAGCCCAGACCAAACAATTTTTTTAAAATTTTTTGAGTTTCAAAAAATATAATATATATAGAGTAAAAATACGAAATTGGCCTCCTAATTACTTCTTTTTCATGTTTTTAATATTTATATGCAGAGTTAAAAAATAAAATTAATTTATCAAAGTATTGGATTAAATTATATAAAATGCAATATAAATTTAAATGTTAATACTCTAAATTGCTCATGCCATGCAAAATGTAATTAAATTAAAATTTTTTATTATTTTTCAGGTTATATAAAATATAATAAACATTTAAATATTATAAAAATCCTTTGTATGATTTATATATTATTATCCTTTTAAAAAATATTACGGAAATTTTTAAGTTTTTTTATTTACAAAATAAAAAATTAATAAATTATTTTTATTATTCAAAAAATCACATAAAGCTAAAGAAATTGAAATACATACAATCTATCAATTTTAAAATTTTAATATCTTTATTTTGACTATACAATATATTTTTAATAAGTCAAGTGAAAAAAGTTATGCTCTAATAATTTTATTTTAATTATGATGCGAAAATACTTATTATATTTTTTTATGTGAGAAATGAATGTTTTAAAAATTAGGACCTCAAAAAAATTATTCTAGATTCATCTTTGGACACAACACTTATAAAAATAAAAATTAGATGTTAGTATTTTATTTAATAAATAATTGCCTGAACTAATATATGAATTAACATAATAATCTTATATTTAATTTCATTTCATTTGGATTTTTTATATGTGTTTTATAATTATTAACGAAAAAATTAAAATACAATGTGTGTTATCATAAAGAAAAATATGCAACAGATTATTCTTATGGTTACTGCCTAAATGTGTTAGTAATATGTCTCACTAGTTACACAAATAAAGATAACCTATATCATGTTATGATATATTATAAGATTTGATTGATGTCTTTCCATATACATGAATATTCTAGTTTCCATATTAATATTGATTGTATTTTCCTTATTAGAAAAATTTCCTATTTCTTGTATTTTTTTTATTGGAAAAGTTTTCTATTTTTTTCTCTTCTGTACTCTATATAAAAGGCTTAATACTATTGAATGAAACAACTAGAAAAATTATTCTCTTATCTATATTCTTTGTTCATATTCTTCTCCATTTTATTTATAACACGTTATCAGCACGAATCATTTTACAATATTGTTCATAATTTTGGATAGTTTGTGGTTTTCTACAACCTAGCTAAGGCGAAAAATTTTGAAGAAATAAAATTTAAGATTTATGGTAAACAATTTTTATTTAATTAATTACTATTATTATTAATATTTATGTATCAAATATTTTTTTTTAAGAAAAAAAAAACTAAATCTTTTTTTTTAAGAAATCATTTGAACATATTGGGTTAATTAATTTGAAGAAATCATTTTTTTTCCTTCTCTCTTACAATCATTTATTTCAAATCGTTTTTTTAGATTTATAAAGATTTGATATACTATTTAATGATTAATCAATTAAATTCTAGTTCCTAAAGAACTAGCATTATATTTTAAATACTAGTGTCTGAAGAACTAGTATTATTTATAATTCCTAAAGAACTAATTAAATAAATAACTAAACTATGAGTTTCTAGAGAATTAGTATTATATTTTAAATTCTAGTTCCTGAAGAACTAGTATTATTTATAATTCCTGAAGAACTAATTAAATAAATAACTAAGCTATGAGTTCCTGAAGAACTAATAGTAATTACAGTTCCTGAAAAACTGGTATTCCCTATAGTTCTTGAAAAATTGATATTCTCTACAGTTTTTAAAAAACTGATATTCTCTACAGTTGCTGAAGAACTGATATTCTATATAGTTCCTGAAAAACTAATTAAAGTAAATAAATCCATTAAAGAATCATTAAATGTTCCTGAAGAACTAAATGCATTGTCTACAAGTCTTTAAAAGACTGATTTTATTATGATTTTATATTAGACAATGTTAATTGATGGGTCTCGACATCATGAGTAAGAATTATTTATACTAGTTTCACTCCTTCGAATAATTAAATAAATAAAATAGACATCCTTGAAAAATTGATATTTTATGTTCCTGAATAACTAATAAATTTGATTTAAGCTACACGCATTGAATAAATTGGATATCAATAAAATATCTGCGTATGGCCATAATATTAAGGTAAATCCTTTTGCTTTGATTTTTCTGTTTTGGGTGTTTCATTGTTGTTTATATGTATTGGAATGATGGGTATGGCCTATTTGATTTACCAACCAAATTGCAACTTTTAATTGGTTATTAATTATAACAACACATTTTATGCATAGTTTTAAAGTCACGGCTTATAATTTTTTTGGCATAAAATCTGACCATAAATTATTCATTTATTGATTGATTGACTTGTTTTATGGGAAAATGGTGATCCTGCGTTCATATTAATAGGTTTACTTGATTCATTAAATTGAGATTGATTCTACTAGTGTATATATTATCTTTCGATCTTAGCATCTCAACTCAAAATTTATTTTATGGACAATACATGTCTCATATATATATATATATATATATATATATATATATATATATATATATATATATATATATATATATATATATATATATATATATATATATATTTGTTAGTTGAATAGCCTACAAGAAAGTTGTGTGTGTTATATATGTTTTGAATTTACTTATGTCAATGTGTATTAGATGTGAAAACAATTAGAGATTTAAATATGAGATGAGATTAATATAAATTATATAAGTAACATGGTTTTGTTAATTTGTGAATTGATGAATTTATTTCCAGATTGCATACATTGTTGGATTTATGTTGGTATAGAGAAGCATAATTAGTGCTTACCTTTCCTTAGTATGATAAATTATGAATTTAATGTTTGTTAAAATTAATATTAATTTATTTTCTGATTGATCTATTTAGATATATTTTAAATATATGCAAATTAAGTTATTTAAATAAAGTGAAGTATAGTGAATTAAAGTTTGGTTGATAATTTTTATATGCTCTTGAATTCAATGGAAATAATTTTTGACGTGAGTTTTTGATAATGAAATGCATTTAGATGCTAGCAAAAGCAAAAGCTATTATCTACTTAAACCTTATTTAAGTGAGAATTTAAATGTTGAATATCTTACTATTAATGATTTTTATATTTTCTAGAAGAGTTTTAAAAATAGATATAATCACTTGAAATATGTGGTACTACCATAAACTCAATATGATTGGTTAAATCTACACCTACAAGACTTGAAGTCTATTTGAGAATATAATTCAACCATGTTTAAAATTACTTCACAACTGAAATTGTGCGGTAATAAAGTTACGTGCTACTGTAGTAGTAGTATAAAAAGTGAAAATTTACAAATATTATTTTTCTAGTAGTTGTAAAGAATAATTGTTAATAAAAAATCATCAAACAGTGACCACTAGTACAACTGTATTCCCTGAAGTGAATACTATAAATCATTTGGTAGATAATGAGAATTCTGAAAGAATAATTGCTAACGAGAAATCATCAAATAATGCCCATTAGTACAACTGTATTCCCTGAAATGAAAACTATAAATCATTTGGTAAATCATGAGATTCTGAAAGAGGAACTGCCCATATAGAGAATACAACTCAATTCAATATTGATGATTTTATGTAAACTCCTTGAAGGAGTAATTTGCAAGGATTTTATAAGTTGTGTATTATAATGAATTATTTAATTACTGTTTTATCTCTAGTATACATGCACAATATATTGCGTTGAACCTGCAGTTCAATCATTGAACTTATAGTTCAACAATTAAAAGTTTAGCATGAATGCCATTGTGTACATCATATATACTCTCCCTTGAAACTTGTATAAGGACATGAGTCATAAATTTTTTTTGTGCCATAAATATATTAAATCTATCTCAATGTGCAATAATGGGTCCACAAAAGAGACTATGAATTTATTTTGATGAGGCATATTTTTCGATATTAGGGGGAGGAAAAGCACCTACAATGCTAAAGAATGTCAAGAAATTTATTAGAAGGAAAACCCTTTAAATAATTTTGGTCCATGTACAAGTTAGAGTGAACCAGAAGTTCACAAAATAATACAGTTGCAATAAATTGCAACTTAACTGCAAAATGCATTTATAGATGCTAAAAGAGTGACAAAGTCTTATATTACAGCTACTAATACCCTAGCAAGGGTTGTGATTCCAATTGCAAATAGAAAATCAATCAATCTCACTATACGCCAGAAGCGTGGATAGTAAATTAGAACTAAAGACAAAAATCCACGAAAAAGAAAAGCAGCGCCACTCATAAAATCTCCTGAAGAGAAACCTCCTAAAAAAGAAGATCTCAATCAATTATGAGACACAGACTGAGATAACGGAACAATTAGATAATCCAGATATGGCTTCTGGAGTTGATGATCATATAAATGAAAACTATGAGATCTCAATTATTTTGTGATATAAGAAAGAGTTGATAGAAATTTAATTATCGTCGACGATGAATTTGCCTCAACAGTATCTTTTGTTGTTACAAGAGAAAATATGGATCCATAATCTATAAGTATAACTGAATATTAGCATAAACATGATTGATTATCATGGAATGAGGTAATTAAAGTAGAGCTAGACTCGTTCTATCATTGATTATGAGAAAAATAATTCTCTTATTATGGAAATGATCATGTTTCGATACTTAATTAATATGGCAATTAATGAAAGGCTTATTGTACGCCTTATGAAAGTAATAAGAGTCCCAGAAGGACTAAGTATATCATAAATGAATACACATTAAACATGTGACATATATTTCATCAAATTGTAAAAATCTATGTATGGATTAAAGCAATATGGACATGTGGTATGATTATTTTGAGTAAATTCTTATTGAAAGAAAGATATGTGAATAATACACTATGTCCATTTGTGTTCATAAAAGACCATAGAATAGTATATGTTATTATTGCAGTATAAGTTGATTTAAATATCAATATGACTCCTAATGAACTCAAATAAGTATGTACCTGTTTGAAAAGTGAGTTTGAGATGAAAAATTTAAAGGAAATAAAATTTTGTATCGGCCTGCAGATCGATTATTAAGGAGTCCTAATACATCAGTATACTTATGTGAAAAAGATATTTAAGTAATTTTTGCATAGATAAATCTTCTCGCTCAAGCACACCAATAGGTGGTCCGCTCACTAGAAGTGAAGAGAGACCCTTTTAAACCTAAAAAAGATAATAAAGAGCTATTTGGTCTTGAAGTACGATATATAAGTGCTATAGGGCACTCTTGTATCTTGCAAATTGCATCAGGCCTGATATTGCATTTGCAAGAAAAAATTCCTAGCTAGGTATAACTTTGCACCTACAAAGAGATATTAAAACGGTGTAAAAAGTTATCTTCAATATATTATTAATATTATAATTCATATTTGAAATTGGTCTACATGCGAATATTGGTTATTTATTTAGTCTCTATAATGGTAGATTTTAGACTGGTTATGTATTCACTTATAGTGGTACTGTAATTTTATAAAGATTTTTATGGTCTTGAAGTATCTCACTAAAAAATACTCCCATTGTATTTTGAGAATAATGCAATTTGTATTGCACAAATTAAAGGTGGTTATATTAAAGGTAATGAAGTAGACATAAATTTCAACCAAATTCTTGTATATACATAAGCTCCAGAAGAGATATCCACCAAATTTGCTTGAGTGACAATTTAATAGACTTATGTACTAAGTTTTTACCTAATGTGGTATTTAAACAGCATCATTTCATCAATTAGTATACGCCGTGTTAAAATTTGTCATCATCAGGGGGAGCGAATTAGTATATGATTGTACTCTTTTTCCTTAGTCAAGTTTTTATCTCACAGGATTTTTTTGGACAAAGCTTTTAACGAGACACAGTGCAATGAAAAAAAAATAGCGCATGAAATATACTTTTTTCCTTAGATATGTTTTTTCCCACTGGGTTTTCTAATAAGGTTTTTAACGAGTTATATTCAAAACGCAAGTAATATCCTAAGGCAGTACTATAAATAAATTATTATATGTGGATATTACTTAAACATCATTAAGTATACGATTTGACAACTTGGCAGATTTGTTTATAAAGGTACTCCTTACAATCACATTTGAAAAGTTAGTCAACAAAATTAGCATGCGTCAGCTAAGAGATATTTGATAGAAATTATATTTTCATGAGGGGGAGATTTTAATGCACTGTACTCTTTTTTCCTTAGCCTAGATTTTATCCCATTGGGTTTTTCTGGCAAGGTTTTTAACGAGACAGTGTTATGGCGCAAATCCCTACAAGAATAATGTACTCTTTTTCCTTCACTAAGATTTTTTTCTCACAGAGTTTTTTCTTAGTAAGATTTTAACGAGGCATATTCTTTGTAAAAGACATCAAGGGGAGTGTTATGATATATTATAAGATTTGATTGATATCTTTCCATATACATGAATATTCTAGTTTCCATATTAATAATGATTGTATTTTCTTTATTGGAAAAACTTCTTATTTCTTGTATTTTCTTTATTGGAAAAATTTTCTATTTCTTTCTCTTCTGTACTCTATATAAAGGGCTTAATACTATTGAATGGAACAACTAGAAAAATTATTCTCTTCTCTATATTCTTTGTTCATGTTCTTCTCCATTTTATTTATAACATATCCTTTTTTTTTTTTTTTTGCCAAATAAAAGATAACCTATATCTAATTCTCACTATAGGTTCGCCAAAAAATAATTCTTATTAGAATGATAAACAAATTTGTCTATTTTTTTTATTTTTTAATAAATTTAACTTCCATTGAAATTTAAACTCGAAACTTTTTCAATTTTAGAGACAGCATCACTCACAAAATGATCATTGGTAAAATAATAATTGAGAATAAGATGATATCTCAATAGTCAAGTACTTGTTTTATGAAATAAAATTAGATATATGACAATTTTTTTCTTTTAAAAATTTTTAAAATAAAAAAAAGAAACGTAAATAATAATAAAGCGTAAGTTGAATTATATATTGTTTTTATTGGAATTCAAGTAGTTTATCATAACATACTTTTCTTTTAATATTAATTTTAGGGCTCATATTGAAACCTTAACATTCATAATCATAACATATTTTTAATATGTTACTATATGGTTATGTTTAGTACACCTTAGAATTAGGAATTAAATCTCAGTCTAAAAATATGATTTCATTTTTTTCTTTGATATACAAATAATCTAAAATTTTTTCTATTTTGTTACATTTAAATAATTTTAATGTTTCCAATTTTTACTAATATGATCTATATTTTTTATTATAATTATTAATTAATCAATAAATTCTATTTAATTAATTAAAAAATAACTTAAAAATAAATGTCCAGAGATTTAAAATTATATTCCACTTCCATTTCGATTCTAAAGTGTGCCAATCAAGTCCGGTATGTTGACTTATCCCAGCCAACCACTCTCTCACTCCCCACGAGTCTTGGTGAGAGATATTACTTCTTCAGTTGTTGTGTGCCTCCTTAGTGGTGTGTGTAAGAGAAAACCACAAAGCTATTAGCTCTTCTTTCCTTTCATCTTTCTTTCTCTCTTTCTTTCTCTATGCAAAAATTACATGCATGAAACAATTAAGGCATTTCTTCATGTTCATGTACACTAATGGGTACTTATTTGTTTCTGATTTAAGTGCCCATTTTTCTGGATATATTAGATCAGAAAGTAAAACTATTACTGCTATATCTTCAGTCTTCAGTACTCTTCACCTCTCCCTCTAAATTTTCCACCCATCTTCTTCAAGTTATTGGAAGCCTTAATTTGCAGCTTTATTGATTTGCCAATGTTGCCTCCTGCAGCTTACTTGGACTAGGACTCATGAAACAACACTACTACTCAAATACTTCTGGTACGCGCTCTTTCTTTATTCTTCTTAATTTTAGCTGTGACTGAAATTTAAATTCACAATTTTATAATTTTAGAATCAACTAATTATTCAGTATTATTGAGTTAAAACTAATTTTTATTTTTATTTTTTTATTAAATCTGCATAAAAGTTTTTTGTATATATAAATATATGTTTATTGTTGTATGGGGCTAATTGGGTTGGGTATTTGAGATAATTGTGGTGATTTGATTGACAGAAATCTGCTTGACTTGTTATTATTGTCTCCCACTCAATAGCCAAGCACTTAGGCTCAAGGTCCTTTTTTGTTCTGGTACATGCAGATGATATAGATTCTGCCATTTTCCATATATATTTTGCTATATATATAAGTAGAATTTTTTAGGTAAATTTGATTTAAGATTTTATCATTCTAAAAACTATCGCTGAAACAAAAATGGACATTTAAAAATAATACAACTTTACTGTATGCTTTTAATAAAAAAAAAAAAAGTATTATATATATATACACACACACACTTAAAAAATTCTATTAGAATATGGACAAGAAGAAGATTATAAAACGTTTCAGAGACCTTATTGACAGGTTCTTTATCAATTGAAAAAGCGAACTTTATCATAAGTAGCTAAATACCACAGTGGCTTTGGATGGAATCAATTATGTCAAATTTTTTGGAGGGCCATTGATTCTGTATTCAGCAAAAAGAAAAAACAAAGACCTAAGCATGATATATATATATATATTTGACATATATAGTGCTAGGATCTGTAGTATCTCTGAGGGGGGTGAAAAAAGAAAAGTTATGTTATTTTTTCCTCTCAGGAAGGAAATCCATTTGAGGATTTTTTTTTTTTTTTTTTTTTTTGAATAACAGTAGTTAGATGCTGTGATACACTAGCACTAGTAGTATTTGCCTGACAAACCACTTAAGCTAGTTTAGATTTCAACCAATCAGTTGGTGATAAAGTCATGCACCTTGGACCAACATCACATTATCTATGGACCACCAAAGACATTGGGTACAGTTTTTTTTTTTTTTTTTCCCCTTTTTCATTCTTTTATTCCTTTATTGGTTTCTTTAATTAGTTGGGAAATTATGCATTTTTTTTTATTTTTTTATTATAATCTTTTTAACTATAGCTAATAGTTTAATCCACCAATTATATTGTTCTTTTCAAGAAATCAACAAAATTTGATCCTCCTTATTAGGAAGTATAAAATTGTCTAAGAGAATCCATTTAATAATATGGAATATTCAAGTTCTAAATATGTTTACTTTCTTCTATATATTCTTCTTTTAAATTTAAAAGGAGATAACATATTTAATTCAGCATGAAGTAATACCATATTTTGTTTTAATGTTATATAAATAGTTCGGTATGAAGTGATGGCATGTTTAGTTTAAAGGTACATACTTAAAATTATAAATTCAAATTTAATTAAAGTTAAATAAAAAAAAGTTATATTTAATATAGAATCTTAGATTCAAAAAATATATTTTCTTCTTTCCCTATTATTTATGATTTTTTTTTTTTTTATGTATCTTAAGCTTTGGTGTTGGGTATAGGTGGGATATGAGGATCTTGTTAAGTATAGGTGCATGTAGATGGAATAGGCACAAAATGAAATGTTGGGAATTAATTGGGACCAGTCCAGTAGCTAGGTGCCTAAGGTAGACACATGCTTTTCCTTAATGACCAAATAAAATTGACCCCTAATTTTTTTTTTCTTTTATTTCATTATTATGGTAGTCCATGTCATTTACTGCTTAAATGTCATGCAACCATGTTCATTCTTTAGAGTCCCAATTCATGGCACCAAGCCAATCTTTCAATTTCATGCCTTTGTAATTTTCTTTTTTTTTTTTTTTAATTAAGTGAAGATGTGATGGACCGAAATTACATTAAGGGGTAATTGTAATCATTCTAAAAACTTTCACGTTTTTCACTAAATTAGTAATAATTATTATAATTTGGAAGACTCTTCCACTTGCAAAGACAACATAAACATCCATCACATAACACCTTATTCTTTTGCAATTTCATTTCCTTCAAATAAATGCATCTTCATCATACCCATTTTCTTACAAACAGCTATTAATTAACTTGGTCAACTAATTAACACAAGAATAGGGATTGATGTGAGATTTTAGCATAATAAAAGCACATATAAACTTTAGGCCTTATGCCAAGGCCCTAAAGCGCTCATAGTATCACTATGAATATATAAATCAAAATTGTTAAAGTCTAAAAATATACATACCCAGTTGATATGTGATATGATTGCATCGCGATGCCTAATGACATGATCTAATAGATCATTGTGTTGAGTAGTTGAATCATAGTCTTTTACCATAAAAATGGCTGCATGTACAGCAGCACCAACTATAAAAAATCCACCAATCCACATGTAATGTATGAACAATGACAATTGTGTACCATAGTCAGTAGCTATATATAGATAAGGGGGCATGAAATACATATGGTGAGCTACAACAATGGTTAAAGAACCTAACATAGCTAGGTTAAGAGATAATTGAGCATAACATGACGTTGTTAGGATCTCATATAGGCTAGCTTTACAATTGAAAAGTGCTCCATAATTTTAAAGTATTTCAATATTTTAATCATTTTTTTTTTCTTTAGTCTTATATTTGTTAAATATTAGTTTTGAAAGGCTCAAATTATTTGTAAAAGATTTTGTTAAATATTAGTTTTGGATGGACCACATTCAAGTGTAGAAGATTTGCAAAGTCAAAAGAATAAATATTCTTATTCCATTTACTAATGGAATTAATCATACTTTACATGTATATGTTAATTAAAAATTCTCTTTTTTTTTCAATCATCTTTTTACCAAAAAAAAACCAAAACAAAGACTATTTCAATTATTCTTTTGATTCTGCCTTCTGCATATTTAAATTAAGCCAAAAACAAAAAAAAAAAACAAAAAAACAAAAACAAAACAAAAGTGATTTTCAAGATTGGTATTTCCATCATTTTGAATATCTAATATTTGATAAGATATTTTTTTCTTATTTCTACTTAAATATAATTAGTCAAATTTATTTGGCTATTTCCTATTTTCATATAATTTGAGATTTTTATTGATAATTTGGGGTGGGAGTATTTGATGTGTGAAACTGGTTTATTGTTCTAGATTATTTTTTTCACTTATATCAAGTAGTTGATTTGTTTTATTTTCTTCATATTGAAGAGTTTTACATTTATTTTTCTAAGTATGTTTTTGAACTATTTCACTTTTTTTTTTTACTACAATTTTTATTTAACTCTATTTTGTAATTTTGTCATTTTATAATATATAAAAATTATCTATTAGAAATAAAGATAATGACTTTTTATTTTATATTCACCTAGGGCCTCATTTTGAATAAGGTGTTTTTTATGGTTAATTTATTTAAAAACAAAGTAACCTATTTTATTTGTGAAAAAAATTTTTTTTTACAAAAAATGACAATTTTATTTATATTTTCGTAAATTAAACTATTTTTTTATAATTTTTCTTAGTTGTGAAAAAAGAAACTTTAATTTTATGAAAATATGATTTATTTTTTGCAAAACAACAATTTTATAAAAAAATAATTTTGTAATTATAAAAAATAGCTCTCTTATGAATATTCACAATTTTCTTATATGTTTTCATAAATTAGACCTTTTTTTTATAAAGTCTATAGGTATATAAATTTAAAATATTATCTTAATTATGCTAGTATTTTTCATTTTTAATTAATAAAATGTAATAGCAGGTTAAGGTTAACTTAATTATAATTAATATTTTAATTATATTTATTATTTGTCACTATTCTATTAATCATAAAAATAAAATTTTATACTTCTTTTTAAAATAAAATAATCTAATGATGCCTTTTATAAGCAGATTGTGACTTTTTTAAAAACAATATCATTAAGTAAAATTGTAAAAAAATAATTTAATTTAAGAAAAAATATAAATAAAATTATGATTTTTCATAAAAAATTAATTTTTTTTCAAACAAAATAGGTTTTTTTTTAAAAAACAAAATAATAATAGAAAATACAATATATTATAATATTCAGTACTATCACCATTGACCTAAAAAATAGTAGCTAAAATAGTCTTTATAGTTTCCCATCAGAGTGGGGGAAAGTTAGATTATCTCTACCATTCAAGCCAGCAATCAACCTTTTTTGCTTTTAGCCTATTGAGGATAAATTGGCCTTCATCATATTATAGGGTAAAGATACCAAAAAAAAAAGTATGGCTCAAGTGGCTACCCATAAAATTCCATTATAGATTTTTAAGCATCTTTGATTTTATCCTATAGAGCTACAAAGTCAAGAATCTCTTTAGCAAGAATTTTTTTAACCATTTTACTAGCTAGTTGGATTTCTCAAGAATATGATTTTATCATGTCGATATTGTCAAAAAATAAAAATAAAAAAATAAGTTAAAAAATGATGTTTAACTGTTTTGAAATTTTATAATTGGAACATGTGAAACTTTAAAAAGAAATTTTAAAGGCTTTTAATTAATAAAATACAATATATATTTTTTAAAATTAAACAATGCCAAACAGCCCTGCATTGACTAAGTTAAAGGCAAATGATATTTGAAAATGAAATTGGTACTTTAGTGTAATTCATCAATTCTTAGAAGAAAAATAAGTTGGATACATATTATGAAAAATAATAATAATAATAACAATAACATCCAGTCTTTTTGTATACAATAAACATATACATAGTTTTGTGGATATATATATATATATATATATATATATATATATATATATATATATATATATATATATATATATATATATATATATATATATATATATATATATATATATATATATATATATATATATATATATATGAGGCAGTTGCTGAGGTACGCATCCTAAGGCACATTCAATTGGCATAGTCATGATTTTAGCACTACAATAATAAGTTAGCTAGTGTGAGTGAGCTACCCGTCCTGGCACAAAATCCATTTTTTATTTTTTATTTTTTTCATTTTATAGAGTTAAATGGTACCACAGACCAATTTTTGTAAATTATATAAAAAATTCGTGTATATATATATATATATATATTAACCCATTTAATGCTATGAACGGATTTTAGAGAGAAAAAAAAAAAAGTTTTGACAGTGACAACAAAATATCAAATGGGGTATGAGTCTATGTGGGATCAGTCAAAAACAGACCATTCGTGCAAGGAAGGAAAATATTTTCATTCTAATTTAACTTAGTCAACAAGATGATAAAAGAAAAAAAAAAAAAAGGTTTAAATTTTAATTATAAAACAACCAAAGATTATAAAAGGACAAAAATTGCATGGATTGTAGCATATATATGTAGGGTCTAAAAGCAAAGAAACTGCTGCTGCTTCTTTTAAGACTCTTCTAGGATATATATCATATCTTATTAATTAGGTCCTTCTCTGCTCTTATCTCCCTGATCAATGACTGATAGCAAAAAGTTATTAATCAGGTTGATTTTATATCTTAATCTTTCTTTCTTTCTTCTATTTCAGGTAAAAACTACCATCTTCTACATCTAAAAGGGCTTGTTTGGGTTCTGTACAGGAAACTTGGGAAGATGATGAGACCGTTTGATTTTATATAAGGTAACTAATGACGTTTTTCTGATGATCCTTTTCTTCATCTGCTTCTTCTTCCATTTTCTTTTCTTTTCTTTTCTTCCTTTCCTTTTTTTTTTTTTTTCAATATATAAACATAAACAAAATGTCGATGAAAGTCCTCATTTGTTAATATTTCCTAAAAGCACTTTGTAGTTTTCTTGTTCAATTGGTTTTGCACATCTAAATTCTATCTTTTCTTTCCAATTCTTGTTTACTGTTGTTTTTGTGTATTAGTTTAAATTTTTCTTGAAATTTATTTTCTTTCCCTTTTTCAAAACGATCCGAATTTTTTATTTGGTGTTCTTTTTACAAGTTTTACTAATAGTCTTTGGTTTTCCAAATTTCAACTTAAGCCAAAGCAGAATACTACTAGACAGGGATGATTTAATTAAGGAAAGAAAAGACTATTCTTTTTAAAACAAAAAGAACAAGAAAAAGAGAGAGATGGGTAGTCTATGAGTAAGGCGGTAGACTCCGTTTACTTCAAAATTTCTCTATTTTTTCGCCTTCTATATGTGTTTCTTCATATATATATGTTCTTGCTTCCATTTCTTTTTCAATCCATTTGTAATATTTTCTGCATAAAAACAGAGATTTTGAATTGATGAAATACCTTTTCTGCTGGAACTAATTTAAGTTAAACATTTAATATAATACCATTCATAACACTATTTTCTAATTATAGTCAAATTGCATTACTAAACATTATTTGGAAGAATTAGATATACAACTTATATCTTTTTTTTTTTATAATTAGACTATAAATATTTAACCACATCGAGGCTTCGCTTAGCGGTAACAAACCAGGTTGGATTTCCCCCACCCCTATGCTAAAAAAAAAAAAAAAAAAAAAACTATAAATAATTAACTACAAGTAGATTTCTGCAGTAAACTGTAAGGGCATGCTCCACCATTCCAAAGTGATAATTGCTCATTACATGCCTTTGGGGTAAAGGAAAAGAAAAATCTCAAAAATGAAGTTTATGAAACTTGGGACACGGCCGGATACTTTCTATACAGAAGAGGCTACAAGGTGTTTGATCCTATCTTCTATATCATTCAAAGTTAATTTCATAAATGTGAAAATGTATCCAATTGAATTCATTTTGCAATGATGCAGGTGTGTGATATCAGATGTGCCTAGTGATCTTGTAATAAGAATCGATAACATTAGTTACCTTCTCCATAAGGTATGAATTGGGGGGGAAAATTCGAAATATTCTGCTGTTTATGATTGCGATTGTTCTATGATGAAAGAACTAAATTCGTCGGTCATGACTTAAGATCCTTATTGATTTTTGCTGTTACTTAGCTGCAGTTTCCACTTCTTCCGAAGTGTGGTCTTTTACAAAGACTATGTCCAGATTCTGATGATTCAAGCACTGCTACAATAGAACTTCATGACCTTCCCGGTGGAGAAGAAGCTTTTGAGCTGTGTGCCAAGTTTTGCTATGGCATTACAATTAATCTCAGTGCACATAATTTTGTACCTGCTTTTTGTGCAGCTAAGTTCCTTCGAATGACTGAATCGGTTGAGAAGGGAAATTTTGTTCTGAAACTTGAGGCCTTTTTCAATTCCTGCATTCTAGAAGGCTGGAAGGATTCCATTGTCACATTACAGGCAACGGGCAAGTTGACTGAGTGGTCAGAAAATCTTGGAATCATTAGAAAATGCATCGATTCGATTGTCGAAAAAATCCTGACACCCCCAGCAAAGGTTAGTCTAATTAATTAGTACTATTAGAATACAAAGCTTAAAAGAAACATATTATGTGTTTCATGAATCTTTATTTTATTTAGTTAATGTTTTCTTGAAAATGACTACGTTCCGCAGGTCACATGGTCCTATACTTACACTAGACCAGGATTCAAAAAGTCTCAGCAGTCTGTCCCCAGAGATTGGTGGACAGAAGACATATCAGACCTTGATATAGATCTTTTTCGATGTATAGTCACAGCCATCAGATCAACATACATGCTGCCACCACAGCTTATAGGGGAGGCATTGCATGTATACGCCTCTCGTTGGTTACCGGACACTTCGAAAATTAGACCTCCAGAGGGTTTAGTGTCACAAGCTGAAGATATTGCAGAAAAGGACAGAAAAATTCTTGAAGCCATTGTAAGTATGATTCCAGCAGACAAAGGATCAGTTTCAGTTGGTTTCTTGCTGAGACTTCTTAGCATTGCAAACTACTTAGGAGCATCTCCCATTACCAAGACCGAACTACTTAGGAAATCTAGTCTGCAATTAGATGAGGCAACAGTTAATGATTTAATCTTTCCTTCACATTCATCTTCCAGTCAGCATTTCTATGATATTGATTTGGCCGCTACGGTTATAGAAAGTTTCTTGATTTTATGGAGAAGGCAATCACCTGAACCTGTTCAAAACACTCAGCTTATTAGATCAGTTAGAAAGATTGGAAAGCTTACTGACTCTTACCTGCAAGTAGTTGCAAGGGACAAGAACATGCCTGTATCAAAAGTAGTATCACTTGCAGAAGCTTTGCCAGATATTGCCAGGAAAGATCATGATGACTTTTACAAGGCTATCAACATTTATCTCAAGGTAAGCTATTCAAAACTATATGTCATATATGATATAAGATGTTCTCAGTGCATGAACTCCTTGCCAGGTTTGATATATATCGCTTAAGACTTTTAGGTTGAATTTGAGACTATTTCCATAACTCGAACGTACGGACTTCCAATCACAAATTCAAGCATAATTTCATTTCTTGGCTTTGAAGCAATTTTCATTTGTTTGATAAAATAGGAGCATCCTGATCTAAGCAAGGCGGACAAGAAGCGACTCTGCAGGAATCTAGACTGCCAAAAACTGTCTCCAGAAGTTCGAGCGCATGCAGTAAAGAATGAGAGGCTGCCATTAAGAACAGTAGTGCAAGTCCTCTTCTTCGAACAAGAGAAAGGTTCCAAGGCAACAGAACATAGAATGCTAACTCAGGAGCTACTCTCCAAGGGAAAACAAATGCAAATAACAGAACAAGAACTAAACAATAAGCTACAATTAGGTAGTGACGAAACAAGCAGCACAAGAGATCATCAAAAAAAGAAGAAAGCTGATAAAAAATTACAGAAAAATGCAGAATCTGAAGGAAAAGTTACGTTAATTGGAGAAATAGAAGAAGTAGAGTTCAAGAAAGGAAAAGAAGGTAGAGATCAAGAAGGAAGTTCTGGAAGTAAGTTATTAGATCCCAAGAAAATAATGCAAAGCAGAAGTAGATCAGAACATGGGCGTGATAAAGGTAGAGACAGATAATTGAAGAAGCATTAGTTAATTAATTAATTTTCTACTTAATTTCTTCATTTTGCACTGTGTAATTCTGTTCTTTTCTGTAAGAAAATGTTTTATTTCTCAGACTAAAACTCCATTTGTGGTAGCATATAGATTTCAGATTCTTTTACTTCGTGCAATTTGTTTTAGTTTTGTTTTTTATTCTATTTTTGTAAAATTATAGTCTCGCACTTTCAAGCATTCCAGGCTAAGACCCCATTTGAGACTGTGTTTGAAAAAAAAGGATTTTCTACAAAATTTCTTATATTTTTTTTAAATTGATTTTAAGCAGAAGTATATTTAAAAAAATAATTTATAAAAAATAATAAAAATCAATTAATAAAATAAAATAAAAAACCTAAAAACGCTTTTTATACCGCTAACGCAATTTTAAAAAAACTCTAAATGGCTGCCTGATGAGTGTATATCTTTTATTGAAAGTAGATCTATTCAAGGAATGGTTCAATCAATAATTAATGTGGTCCAAATTCGTGGACTCGCAATTTCAAACTAATCCACAATTGGTTGGTCTAACTTCAGCCTCTACGCTGGGCATGGAGGACCCGGTTCTACTCTCTTTACACTAGGTAGGAACCAGCCTAATTCCAATAAAAATAATTTTAAGAATTATAAACTATAAATAAAAATGATTTTCAAAATTTATAAACTAGACATAAATATGATTTTCAAAATTTATTAACTAAATTTTTACAACAATTTTTTTAAAAAAATTAATTATTATTTCCAAAATTTAAAAATTTTATAAACTAAATTTAAAACTTTTTTTTTTTTTAATCGCAAAGCACCAGCAAAAGCCCAAAAAAGCAAAGCTGCCTATTGGCACCAACATGCTTTCCCTAAGCCATGACTATCCTCATGCAACAAAAATGCCATCTTAGCACGCAGTTCATACAACATGTGCATTCCAAAATCTTGCAACAACGACTAAGCGTATAGCTATCAAGCACACAAATTGATAATGCTGTAATATTTACAAAAAGATAAATATTAAAAGTAAAAATAAAGTGTAATAACTGTTATATATGATACCTCTTATATGTGATACCTCTTTCTCATATTGGAAAAAGACTTCTTATATGAATAGTATATAAGAGTTTAAAAATTACTATTAGTAACACCCGAGAAACCCAAGGAAATATTTTATTATTTATGTATGCATATATATGAGCTGATTGGTCTAAAGAGGATCAATTGTTTTCATTATTTTCAGACAGCAGGGAGAGAAGAGAGATGAGAGAGCAAAAGAGGGAGAAGGAGTTGTTGTACCTCATATGACTACCACCTAGCCGCCAACCAACCCGCCGCCAATGTTTAGTCGCGAATGGCCACTTAAGGAGCCCACATACGCCTTCCAACTACTACACTGGCGAGAGGTTTTCCAAGCTGATTCTAGTAAGCTTTAGTCTCCTTTCGAACAGGTTTGCACTATTGGACTCCTCAGGCTTCAAGCTTTCATTTGATATCTATTTCATCTAAAATGGTTAACTTTCATTTTGACTAGAATCCGACAAATATTTGGTGCTAATGATGCCGATCTCTAAGGATCTTCGGCAAGTGAGAGAGAGTGATCTACATTTCTAGATTCTCCATTTGAGATGAGTCTATGGATATCCGTTTCACTATCAAATCCACCAACAATAGTTTTTCAATGATTTTTTATGATGGCCTTCTGGTGAATGTCCTTTAATATTTTAGAGATTAATTTCATGCAATTAAATTGGAGAATTCTATGTGATTAATTTTATATTGAGTAAGTCTATGTGATTAAGTTTAGCTATATGATTAAGGCTCCCAGAATCTTATATTTGATATGCTATTTGGGAATTTCATGTTTAGGCTTCAGTGAGCTGAAGATTGGATGAGCTACATGCAAACTAAAGTGATTTGAGTTTTGATTGAAAGGATATAGTGATTGATGTAAGTTATGTAATGCAAGTTCTGTTCTTCTCTTTATTATATACTACATTTGTTCTTGAGGTCAATTGGACTGAAGCCAAATTCTTTGTTATACTTCATCGAATAATGATAAAGCCAATTGATTATAAGAATCCATAAGTTGTGAGACCTATATGTTTTATAATCCAATTAATCCTCAAATCCATATGTTTATATATTCTTTAAACTCTAAACTCAAATGCATATATGTTGCTTTAATTTGATTCCAATAAAAATGTCATTTGATCTCAACACCCAAATCACATGTTTCAATGGGTATCAAATTCCATTCGTATATTATTTCTTTGACATTATGTTCTATTTGATAATAAACCTAATAGTATATAATTTATTGATTATAATGTTTATATATTTATATATACTCTAAAACATATTTGTTCAAGATCTATATATATGTTCAAAGACCTATTAAATCCAAAAATATACTCTTATGATCCATTTCAATTCCAAGGACCCTATAATCCAAAATGTTCATTGTATAAGATTCATTATATATTAAGACCTATATGTATAAATTCTATTAAGGCCAATTAGGTAGAGAACCATGATTTTTGCTGTTAATAAGGTCGTTGGACCAACTGATTATTGTTGATATGATCCTACTGAAACATAACCAAGTCTAAGCCACACTTGGAAAAATACTTATGCTAATAGGGGGATAATCCAAGTGTATTTGTGACTCAACTGATAAAGTCAAAGTGTAAGTGTGCTACCTAGGAAGGAGTTTTTACCTTAGGCGTATACTCGGCCAACTATATTAAGCAAGAATAAGTTACTGCCTTTATGGAAATGGCAAAGGTTTATGGGATCTGTGGTGCAGTATCGACTTTGTTTCTTCGATGGATATGATGTTATTCTGTCTTGATTGATAGTCCCTTGATGCCATTCCATTCATGGCACACATATGTATTGTTCATTGAACCCATGATATATTTGATATGTACATGTACATATGACCTTAGGAACCAATGAAGAATATATGTTAATATCATTGTTTATTGACTCAAGGACTAATTATAAACCTCATTCATATGTATTTCATATTTACTAAGTTCATGATTCACCATATTATCTATGGATTTTAGGTCATAGATTGAAGAATATAGTAGATACAACTATAGCCATAAGTTAGAGCTTCTCCATCAAGAAGTATAATGTATAAATCTATGTTTTAAAATTGTATATGCAAATGTTATAGTTCAATGTTTCACCTTTAGATGATTCATATATATATATATATATATATATATATATATATATATATATATATATATATATATATATATATATATATATATATATATATATATATATATATATATATATATATATATATATATTTGTATATGCACATATATACACATCTACATATATATGTATATGTATACACATATACATATATATGTATATATATACATATACATATATATGTATATGTATATGTGCTTATGTGTGTGTGTGTGTGTGTATGTGTGTGTGTGTGTGTGTGTGTGTGTATAATCAAACTTGCCTTTAATAGAAAATCAGTCAGTTCAAGATTTTCTGATGATGATGCCTCTACTTCTTTAACCCATTGATGTAGGAAGAGTATATAAACTTCCTTCTTTCATATATGTCCCATACGAACCCGTTCAAATAATTCATATGCCGCCAAGGTATTCTACCTTAGATATAACTAGCTCTACACTTTAAAATATTGACTCCCAAATAAATATATCAAGACTAGTGTATATTGATCGTCAATCTCCAAACTAAGAAGAAGACAACATACCTATCCCTTCTTCTTTAACACCTTCTGTTATCATTTATAACATCAAGTGGAAATCAATGCTTTAGATAAACATTTTCAAGTTGATAAATACTTCTTCATGAAGATTTTTATTCAAAAAAGAATGAATCAAAGAAAATTTTGGTTTTTCAAAAATTTCTTAGAAGTCAGAAATCAAATCCAAGAAAAATATTATGCTTTTCGTAATGAATTCAAAATACAAATCAAATTTTTTGTGGTTTGAGATTTATGCAAACCAAAACGACATTGCATATCCTTTCAAAAAAACAAAGCATTCAAAGTTAGTTAATCCTATCACTTTTTGGAATAAACTCCAAAAATGGAAGGTAGATGGACAAACTCTTCAGTCTAAATATGCTCCTCCTAGGAAAGTTCTCATTCCTTACAGTAATAGTGAAATAGAAGTTGCATCCTACAAACTTGTTTAAGATGTGGATTCTAGAAATACTAAGAATATAATCATCCAAAATAATTTTACAAATGCTCATCTTCAACCCATATGAAAATAACTTACTAAGATAGAAAGCCATATCCAAAAGTCAATTGTTTCTCATATTGTAGTTTCAAAACTAGTAGAATCGACCAAAACAGTAGACAAGAAACTTAATAATCTAGTTTTCAAACTTTACCAAGTTTCCAAAACTAGTCAACAACAATTTCAATCCAATAAGCTTGAGTTCACCAAGGCTATTAGAGATCAACTGAGTAGAATAAGTCAAACCTCTACCTCAAAATCTTTTGGCCAAATAGCACTTAAAACACTATAGACACAACCTAAGACAGTTAGTGCTATTGAACAAACTTATGAAACTTCTAATGAAGAAACTTTCAAATAAGAAGAAATTTCTCAAGTTAGTAGGATAACTTGGCAAAGCCTTATTCCTAGGAGTACTCCTACAAATATAGGTTTAAAGAATAGACCTAATATCTTGACCCAGTCTATGTTCACCTCGTCTATTTATGAATGGAATATTGATAGTATGACTAATACAACATCCTTAGCCTTCTCAAAGAGATGACCATGGCAACCAATGCCAATAAAACCCAAACGGCAACATTTGATAGAGCTATAGATGAACTCCTTATAATTAGGTTTTCCGAACAGCTTAAGGGATGGTGGGACTATCACCTTACCTCATATCAATAGCTAGAAATATTTTGTTCAAACCATTATGGATGGAACACCTATTCTAAATGATAGAGGTATTCTAGTTAAAGAAGCAGTTTCAACCCGCATCTTAACCATATCTCTATATTTCATAGGAGACTCGTCCATTTAAAAGGTAAGAATGTTGAGCTCCTTAGTAACCTTAAGTGTAAAAGCCCAAGTGACTTTCAAAACTATAAGAATACCTTTCTCACAATGGTTATGCTGAGGACACTCCAACTAACCATTTTAGAAAGAGAAATTCCTCATAGGATTATCAAAGATCCTAGGAGAACAGGTCAAGAATAATATCAAACAAGACTTTAGTAACCAAATCCCTCATGACCAGTTCACCTATGGGGAACTTGTTAGCCTTGCCCAAAAAGAAGGACTTTGGATCTACCAAGATTTGAAGCTTTAAAAACACCTTAACTGGGAGAAGAAGAAAGGTAGATGTGAATTTGGAAGTTTCTACCAACAATTTGATTACAATCGTATTAGGTCCAAACCCCACTGTCATTAGTGTAAAAACAAACCCTATATGAAATCCAAACACTCCCATAAAAAAAGTCTTATCAACTAAGAAATGAAACCTAGTATAGGAAACCTCTTCTTCAAAAAGAACTCCTAGGTCTCATGAAAAGACCCAATCCAAATCCAAAACCACACCCATAACCGACCTTAAAAATATCCTCTGTTATAAATGTGGGAAAAATGGTCATACTTCAAAGTTCTATAAAATTAATACCAGACTTCATGAACTCCAACTAGAAGAGGATGTCATTAACACAATTTCTACTTTCCAAGTTTAGTACTCTGAGTTTGAAAATTCTAGTTCCTCAGAAGATAAGAAACCTCTTCAAATAGATGAGTTAGCAACCTCATCCTTTAGTTCAAACACAATGTCTAGCTCAGAAGTAGATTTTGAAGTAAATAAAAATTTCAAAAAAAAAAAATGCTAACCAAAGTCAAGAGGCAATTTTTGATGTTGTTAACTATATTAACTATCCACACCTTTAAAAGGAATGTCTAGATAAACTTCTGAAATCTTTAGAAGAAAAACCAATTGATAAACCTTCCATCTTACCCTCTACTAGTAAGAACACTTATGATCTCACAACAATCTTAGAGGTAAGAAATCCAATTCCTACCATTCAAGACTTTCAAAAGGAGATTAAAGACATAAAATTAGAACTTAGGGAGCTTAAAGCCAAACAACAAAGAGATTTCGATATACCTAAAAATCTTATTTCAAATTAAAATGACATTTCTAATTCAAAATCAAATTCTAGTAGAGACAATCATCTAAATAATCTCGAACCACAAAACCTAGAAAATTTGGAAAAAGGTTCCAGCCAGAGAATTTTGTTAATGTTTTAAGAGAAATCACTTTTCGAAAATATTTAAAAGTGCATTGTTCTTCAAATCAAAACTCATAATTATAAAATGCTTAATGGATCAATCCCAATTGCATTAATTTTCAAAATTCATTATAAAGCAATGATAACCATTTTTGCTTTAAAATACACCTAACATTCCTTAAAAGGAGAAACCTTTTTACTTTAAACTAATATTTTAAAATCAAATGCCGTTATTCCAAAAACCATCTCATGGAAAGATATTACCTTGCCTAAAGAATGGATTTTGGATGGTGTAACCTAACCACGAATTCCAAAATAACTTGAACTAAGCACAAATCTAAGACATATAACTCAATTGTCATATGATAGAGTCAAACTCACCTTTGATAGAAAATCAATCAATTTAAGATTTTCTAATGATGATGCCTCTACTTCTTCAACCATTGATGTAGGAAGAGTATATACTTCTTTCATATATGTCCTATACACTAATTCAAAAGAACCTCTTCAAATAACTCATATGCCACTAAGGTATTCTACCTTAGATATACCTAGCTCTACACTCCAAAATGTTGACTACCAAATAAATATACTAAGATCAGTATATACTAATAGTCAATCTCCATACCAAAAAGAGGACCACGTACTAGTCCCTTCTTCTCCAACACCTTTTACTATTACCTAAAATATTAAAGCAGAAATTAATGCTTTTGAAAAACCTTTTTAAGTTGATAAAAAACTTCTTCATGAAGATTTTTATTCAAAAAAGAATGAATAAAAGAAAATTTAGTTTTTCAAAAATTTCTCGGAAGTTAGAAATGAAATCTAAGAAATTATGAACTCAAAATTCAAATAAAATTTTTTGATTGGTTTGAGATTTATGCAAACCAAAATGACATTGCATATCCTTTCAAAAAATCAAAACATTAAAAGTTTATTAATCCTATCACTTTCAGGAACAAAACTCCTAGAATCGAAGGTAGATGGACAAACTATTCAGTCTGAATATCCTCCTCCTAGGAAAGTTCTCATTCCTTATAGCAATAGTGAAATAGAAGCTACACCCTACAAACTTGTTCACGATGATGATTCTAGAAACACTAAAAATATTGTCATCCAAAATAATTTTTCAATGCTCATCTTCAAACTATAGGGAAAAAAAACTTACTAGGATAGAAAACCATATCCAAAAGTCAGTTGTTTCTTATATTGTGATTTCAAAACCTATAGAATCTACCAGAACAGTGGACAAGAAACTTAATAATCCAGTTTTCAAACCTTACTAAGTTTCCAAAACTAGTCAACAATAGTTTCAAACCAATGAGCTTGAGTTCATCCAACGTATTAGAGATCAACTGAGTAGAATAGGTCAAACCTCTGCATCAGATTCCTCTGGCCAAATAGCACCTGAAACACTATAGATACAACTTAGGATAGTTAGTGCTATTAAACAAATCTAAGAAACTTCTAATGAAGAAAGTTTCAAACAGGAAGAAATTCCTCAAGTTAGTAGGATAATTTGGTAAAGCCATGTCCATGGAATTACTGCTCCAGATATAGGTTTAAAAAATAGACCTAATATCTTAACCTAGTCTAGGTTTAATGCTTCGTCTGTTTATGAATGGAGTATTAGATGATATAACTGAATACAACATCTTTAGCCTTCTCCAATAGATGACTATGGCAGCCAATACCTATAAAACCCAAACGCGAACATCTTATAAGGCCATAAGTGAACTCCTTATAGCTGGATTTTTTGGATAGCTTAAAGGATGGTGGAATTATCAACTTACCTCGTATCAATAGCTAAAAATCTTAGGTTTTATTCAATCCTTTGAGGATGGAACACCTATCCTAAATGATAGATGTAATCCATTTGAAGATACAGTTTTAACCCTCATATTAACCATATCTCTATATTTCATAGGTGACTTGTCTAATTTAAAAGACAAGAATGTTGAGCTCCTTAGCAACTTTAGGTGTAAAAGCCTACGTGACTTTTAAAACTATAAGAATACCTTTCTCATAAGGGTTATGCTTAGGGAAGACTCCAACCAACCATTTTAGAAAGAGAAACAAACCCTATATGAAATCCAAACTCTCCTATGAAAGGTCTTCTCAACCAAGAAATGAAAGCTATTACAAGAAACCCTCTTCTTCAAAATGGACTTCTAGGTCTCATGAAAAGACCAAGTCTAAATCCAAAACAACTGACCTTAAAATTTTCACCTATTATAAATATGGGGAAAATGGTTATACTTCAAAGTTCTATAGACTTACTACCAAACGTCATAAACCCCAAATAGAAGAGGATGTCATTAACAAAATTTATGCTCTTCTAATTGAGTCCTTTAAGATTGGATATTCCAGTTCCTCAAAAGATAGGAAACCTTTTCAAATAAATGAGTTAGCAAACTCATCATTTAGTTCAGAGTCTAGCAAAGAAGTAGATTATGAAGTACATAGAAATTTCAAATAAATTAATATGCTCAGTAGAAGTCAAGAAGCAATTCTTAATGCAATTAAGTATATTAATGATCCCCATCTTTAAAAAGAATGTCTAAATAATCTTCTAAAATCTTTAGAAGAAAAACCAATTGATAGACCTTCCATCTTACCCACTACTAGTAAAAACACTTATGATCTCACAGCAATCTTAAATAGAGGTAAGAAATCTAAAAAACCTATTCCTACCATTCAGGACCTTCAAAAGGAGATTAAGGAGATAAAATTAGAACTTACGGAGCTTAAAGCAAAACAACAAAGAGATTATGATGTACTCCAAAATCTTATTTCAAATCAAAATGATATTTTTAGTTCAAACTATGATTTTGGTTCAAATAATCATCAAGATAATCTCAAACCACAAAATCTAGAAATTTTAGAAAAGGTTCTTTGTAAATGTTTCAAGAGAAATCACTTCTTAAAAATATTTCAAAGTGCATTGTTCTTCAAATCAAAACTCACAATTATAAAATGGTTGATGAACAATCCCAATTGCCTTAATTTTCAAAATTAACTATAAAGCAATGATGGCTGCTTTTGTTATAAAACACATCCAACATTCCCTAAAATGAGAAACTTCTTGCTTCAAACAGATCTTTCAAAATCAAATGTCGTTATTCCAAAAACCATTCAATGCAAAGATACTACCTTGCCTGAATAATGGATTTTGGATGGTGCAACCTAACCACAAATTCCAAAACAACCCATGTCAGGCCTTGACTGAGCACCAGTCTGAACTGCTAGAGGGAATCAGGATGCTTATTTGGGTTTAGACTCATGATGGAACTTTTGGGTTCAAATTGGTTGATTTTGAAAATGATTTTGGGAGTCGCCACCTTAATTTTATTTAGTTAGGAAAAATATCAAGGAAAAAATCTAAATTGACTCCAATTCATTGATTTTGTAATTAATTTACCCAAGGATAAAAATCACTAGTCTTTAAATTAAGTTAAGCTTAAGGACTGAGTTTTTGGTTAAATAATCTAAATTTGGCTCTTAAGTTTAATTTGACTTAGAAAATTAATTTCATGAAAGACATTTATAAGGTGGCAAATAATTAAGTGTATGAATATGGCATAGTATGAATGCATGGTGTATAGAAAATTAATGAAACGATTAAAGCAAACATCCACAAATTAAGGACAGTGTTCCCTCTAATCGTTATGGATTTAGGTGAACCACATAATTACTTCCTAATTCCAAAAATAAATAAATAAATTATTATAATTGAAAGTAAAGGGAAAATGGAATTAATTTTGGGATTGGATTCAAGATTTAGATTTAAATTCCAAACGTGCCTATGTATTCCATTGAATGGGGATCAAAATCCATGTAGTTCGTTCCACGATTAAGTGGAGGAGTTTAAAAGTTGATCATATTGATTTTGATTTAGGTATTTTAAGAGTGAAAAAGGCTGATACATTTGCTTTTAGAAGGCTGAGAGTTTTACCAGACCGAAATTCTATTTTATAGAGATTGGGCGATTGGATTGATTGAGAGATTAATTAATTAATTAAAATGATTAATTAACTAATTAATGTGATGAAATAGATAAATAGATTAATTAATTAAAATGATTAATTAATTAATTTAGATGAGGGGTGGATTAAAAAAAAGGATTAATTTGATTTTGAAAAAAAGTGATTAATTAATTAATTAAAAAGATTAATTAATTAATTAATTAATTAAGTGATTGTTTTTAATTTAAAAAAAAAGAGTTTTAGTTAATTAAAAAGATTCATTAACTTGGTTAGGGTGAGAAAATTAATTAATTAATTAAAAAGATTAATTAATTAATTAGAGAGTGGTTGGAGGGAGAAGAAGAGAGGAATTAGAGGATAGCTATCAATTCTAACTCAAGGGGTGAAGAGAAATGAGAAATAGAGTGGGGTATTTATAGGAAAAGTGGGTGAGGGTAGTTTAGGAACTAAAAAAGTGAAAAGACCAAAAAGATAGGGCTGACAAGGGTTAAAATTAGGTTGAAAGGGAAAAATGGACATTTTAGCATAGAAAGGGAGACCATAGGCGCGGATCCGCTTAGAACCTGCAGAGGATCCATGTCAATTCTGTGTAGATCCACACCAGTAAGGCGCAAATCCTCACAGACCTAGTGCTAATCCATACCAGATTTGTGCGACTTAACCCTTTTTTTTTTTTTTTTTTAGAGATTGGTTGGTTTGGGGTTTAGGAAATTTGGATGTCTGATAGCAATGTAATTGAAGGTTAAAAAAATTTTCTTTCAAGGGCGTTGCCCCTAAACCCTCACTTGCTAAGCGGCTAGTAGGACCTCCATAATAACTTTGTGTTGCGCATTAAACTTAGCAGGTGCCAAGGTGCAGATGAATAATAAGGGCACAAAATTGAGGGTTCATAGTTGTCCCCTCATCGAAATTATATTTTCTATAAGGCAATTCTGATGATTGTGGACCCAAGAGTTAGGATGGTATAAAGAGCCAAAGTGATGTCTAGATGTCACATCCTAACTTTTGAGATATGACAGTCCTACAACATGGGGAGACATAAGGTCACCCATGCCTATAGAACCCACTCATGCATAGTTCAACATTACCTAGGATCATACCAAAATCTCATGCATTAGCTTGCATAACCAATAATAAAGAAAATCTAATTAGCAGAAGAATAGTTTAAAAATACTTTAAATACAATCCATAAGAAAAGAACATTTAAGACTCCAAATAAATCATCAAATGAATAATGCTCCAAAAAGAAACTCCCGGAGCAGCTAAGAGTGACTCTCCATATCATAGTATATAAAATAACTTGGACAAGAAAATATCCCATGCAGAGTAGATTGCTTGAGCTATCACCTTGCCTTTTCATAATAGTTACCTAAAATCACACAAGAAAGGGGTAAGATAGATGATCTCAATGAGTAAATAATACAACTTGTATGATAACATATATCCCTTTAAAAGGGTTCATAGTTCATAGTTCATAGGTCATAGTTCATAGTTCATAATTCGTAGTTCATAGTTTGCGATTTAGAAAGGTTTGCATAAATCAAACTTATAACTTATAACTTATAGAGTGATGGTTTTTGCCTTATTCACTCAAGCATAAAAAGGGAGAGGTGGCATCATACTAAATTTCAACTCCCAACTTATTAAGAAGTGTCAAGCTGATCAACCTCTATGGCTAGAACTGCCCCTTCTAGCTAAGGTGGATACACTATCCCTATCCATCGAGTTAAAACCATATGCACAAGTTCTGATAATTTCCCGCATCAGCACAAGGATTTCTGTATGTAAGGGTTCATAGGTACTTTAGCCAAAGCTAATGGCAATCACTTATAATAAAATAATGGAAGAATGCAATCACATGTATAATAATAGTAATAGAAGTTTAGTTTATTGAACAAAAGATAACAATAGTGTGGTTCTAGAAGGAATGTAAGGTAAAGCAACAATCACAAAGGCTCTTTTTTTATTATAGAATGGTCAATAATAGTTTCAGACTAATTATCCTTTGGCAACCCAAGCTTAATAAAGAAATCATATAATTATAATTTGTGACAGAAAGGAACTTGAGTTTCAAGAACCTCAAAGGTTCACATATCATGATAACTTGGAGTTACAATTAGAAGTGCACTCATCACTTGTACATAACATATTGACTTTTAAGTCTTGCATATTTTGCCTTTTTAGGCTCACATGGATTCATATAATAGTTCATATCAAGACTTTTCTAAAGCCAAATACAACAAATCATAATCTTAATATCAATTTAATTTAACTTCCAACTTAGTACACTTAATACTTCCCATATATATCAACTTAACAAGTAAACCTTAAAAGAGTCATGCTTGTTTCCTTTAGACCGAATCATACAATCAATCTCATTGGCAAATTAGAATCATTAATTCATAATTAACATATCATAAAACTCAATTCATATGCCACTTAACCATGTACATATATTAGCTAAATATGTCAATTGGGTTTTGGAAACCCTAAGCAAGGCTGAACCACTCCAGGAGTTTCCTAGAGTTGCTTTTTCAATCATCATGTAATTAAATCATATACCATTCATATATACATATCAACAATCTCTAAAATGTACCTTACAAAAATTATAGGCCTTGGGATCAAAATCCCAATATTGGTCGGATCCACCATAACCATGGAAACCATGGGTTTTTCTTATTTTTCATACTTTCCAATCATTATAGTAATATGTAAACGCATGATTTAAACCACTATTTTTCATATAAATGTAACAAAAATTAGTTTAGGATAAAAAAAAACATACAAATGTCCCCTTAATGTACTTATGCATGAAAATTCCTACTTTTAGGTTTTAAGGTTCATCTTTGATGGATTTGAGAAAAGAGATATGTTCATAGTTCGAAATTGATTTCTCCCTCAAAAAGACAACCTAGACCGAATATAACATATAGAAAATCAGTAAATATATAGCTCCATATGGATTACTCATGATTAGTTTCATAAAATTCAAAAATTAACTTGAAATGAAAGGAAAACATAAAAGATGATCACAAAATCACAAAGTTTAGAGGCACTTTATGTTTTTCAGCCAAGAGGCAATTTTTGAGAGAAAAATTATGTAAAACCTAATGAAAATATAACAGAGGCTGCCCAAACACAAGGGAGGCTGAACAGTAGGTAGAAAATTAGGGTTTTGGTGCAAAATTACACTATTGCCATTAATGAGCTAGGTTATGAGTGCTTAGGTGTCTTGGGCTTTTGGTGAGTTAGGCTTTTAATCTAATTTATGGGCTGATCATAATGTATTAAAAGTAAGATATTTTGCTTCTTATTTTCATTAAAATTCCCCTAAAATATTTAATTAAAATATTTTAAAAATGCTAATAAAAATTATTTTATGCTTAAAAATTACTTTATGCATGAAAATTCACTTTATATGCATTAAATCAATTTATGCATATGCACTTCACATAAATCACCTATTTCATATTCATAATTCATATTATGCATATTAGAAGTAGTCTAGCATGCTACTTGCTTATATCTTACATAGCATATGAAATTTCATAAAAGCACACATTTGTCACAATAGCTCTAAAATCAAACAAATTGTCATAAAACTCCTAGCAAAGGTATGGGTCATTATACTAGGTCAGTGCTTGGACATGTTTGGATGAGAGACATGATTGAAAAAGGAAGATGTTAAAAAAAGCCACAGGAATGTTTAAGCAATCATTCCTAAATATTTATGGGTGGAAAATGTGGCTAATAAATGGAAGCGAGAAAAGAGACTAAAGGGATATCTAGGCTGATGGCTAGATATTTTGGGTGAATTGATGGATTTGGGTAAAAAAAGGTGGAAAAAGGAACTACATGGATATCTAGGTGACTGTTCCTAGATATTTATGAGTGGAATTAATGGATTTGAATAGAAAAGTTGGAAAAAGGAACCATATGGATGGTCTAAGTGATAGTTTCTAGACATTTATGAGTGGAATTGACTGATAAATGGAAGTGAGAAAATGAACCAAAGGGATATCTAGATTGGTGGCTAGATATTTTTAGGTGGATTGATGGATTCAGTTGATTCAGATGAAAAGGCAAAAAAAAAAAAAAAGTAACTAAAAGCATGCCACTGTTTAGACATTTCTAGGTGAAGGATTTGGATGGATGTTTGATAAAAGGGATGGAAAAAGGATTCACATAAATGTCTAGATGACCATTCTAGATATTTATATATGGAGTTGACCGATAAATAGAAGCAAGAAAATGAACCAAAGGGATATCTAAATTGGTGGCTAGATATTTTTAGGTGAATTGATTAATTCAGTGATTCAAGATGGGGAAAGGAACCAGAGGGATGCCTAGGTTAGACATATCTGGGTGAAGGACTTAGAGAAACTTTTGATGAAAGAGGTGGAAAAAGGAACCAAAGAGATGTCTAGGTGATTGTTTCTAGACATTTATGGATGGAAATTGATGGGTTTGGATAAAAGGGCATAGATCAGCTTTGAAAAGATGTTGGTCGGCTTTAAAGGGTATAATCAACTTCAAAAGGCATCAGTTAGCTTCAAAGTGGCACTGTTCAGCCTCAATAGATGTCAGCATTAATGAGGCACTGGTCAGCTTTATGAGATGTCGATTAACTTCAGGGAAGTACTGGTCAGCTTCAGGAGATGTCGGTTAGCTTCAAGGAGGTACTGGTCAACTTTAAAAGATGTCAATCATCTTCAAGGAGGCACTAGTCAACCTTAAGAGATGTCGGTCAACTTTAAAGAGGCATTGGTTAGCTTCAGGAGATGTCAGTCAGCTTCGAGGAGGTACTAGTCAGCTTTAGGAGATGTTGGTCGGCTATTGGCTTAGCTTATGTATGATAGCGCATGATTGCAGAAGGTTGCATATGCAGGTATGTTTGTGTATATATGATACATATGCATATATGCATATTTTCAAAATTCATGGACCTTTTCTCTAATTTCTATGCCATAGATGATTTGCACTGATGTATATAATGGATGAATGTATGAATGTAAGTGGGGATTCATGCATTTTCTTTGTGAATGCAATTTTTTTATGTGACTTTTGTGTCCATGGAGACATGCATTTATGGACTGAAAAACTCAACAAGGTTGAGAAACTCAACTTAGGTTGGTATGGAATAGTTGCCATGGTGGCATTATGAGGAGCTTGAGTGGAATGAGATTTTTCTAAGGGCTTGATTTAGGTTTTAAAATTTGATGGCCCATGGTTTCTGTTTTAGTGTTACTAAGGAGGAGTTATCTCCCACCTTTGGGAAGTTTAATGTTATAGCTTAGCTACAACTCGTAGGCAACTCTAGTGGTGTTAGAGTTTAATGTTTAACATTTTTTGTATTTTTCAGGAGGCTTTTGGACTTGTCTCAGGATGTCACAAGCTAGATGATGGTTGGTTAGATGAGAGGGCGGTGACTCAAGATAAGGGCTTTAGTTTTCTATTTGAGAGTGGGATATGGATTTGTTGATTGGGGTGATGCTAGAGTAGCAGATGAAATAAAGGCATTTTGTGGTTAAAGCTGTGCTGGTTGAGACACTAATGAGTCTTAATTGCCTTGTTCAAGATTTAGAGAGATGAACTATCTTGCCAGTTATTCATCTGGTGAGAAAATTTATCTATTCTTAGACTTTCTATTGGGGGGGCTTTATGGGTGTCTATTTTGGGTTTTGTGTTATCTTGGAAGTGTGGCTGATGAATCATTTTCGAGTGGTGGCCCTTACTATTTAGTCTGCACATGCCTCATTGAGACTCAGTGAAAGATCAAATAGGATGGTTGCTTACAGTTTGCTCCTAGAGGACATACTTTTAGCACTGCCAATGGTAAGGAATTAGATCTCTCATGACTAGGGGCCATGGGTGTCGAGTGGTTTGCCTATTGGATTTGGTTTGAATGACCTTCCACTAGAGGATGAGGGTCTTGAGGCAAATTTAGGATGTGCCCCCAGTTTTCCTTTCTTGGAGTCTGCAAAGATCACAACTTTCATTACTAGAGCTATCGAGCTGGCTGATTGAGGAGTTATCATGCTGTTCATTCTAGAATTTCACTTAGGACTACAGAAAGGTATGACAGGTGGTTGATAAAAGTGGTTTGGCCGGTTATGAAAAAGTGCTAGGCTACCCTACTAAGGGTAATAAAGAGTGATGCAGCTGAGGAAGGATATGTGAGAGGACTGAAACATAGACAAAGGAGTGACCTAATCTTTGAAGGAGACTCGATGATGTATAAGAAGTGTAACACCACAGGCTATTGTAGTGACTCAAACTATGGTGGTGGTGACAAAAGGCACTGTGACTGCAGTGAGATAGGATGACACTACAGTGGTGGTTCAGAGAAGGATTGTTATAGTTAGGGTAAAAAGGGGTACTACAGTTTCTAAACTACAAAGGAGGATTTTTGGGAGCAATTTCAGAACTATTGATACTCAAGATAGGGTTTTAGATATTACTATGGTGAGTAGCTTTGATTCTGTTAGTACTTTTACTGTTATGGCAAAAGGAGCTACAAAGACCTATAGGAGAGGTGTGCCTATTTGAGTAGATTATGGCAGACTCTTATTCTAACGAGGACAAGAGATATGTGCACCTTAAGAGGTAGAGAAGGACTAGCGAGACCATGACTTTAGATATGACCTTTTTTGCTTTTTATTTAAAATACTTGCAGGTTGACTACATGATACAGGATAAGTTATAGATAACATTGAAAGGGCTATCTTTTTTGTCATAATGATAGGTTTGTATTTTGCAAAATGTGATCACCATTAAATAAGATATCTTTTATTTTTACTCTAATTTCTACTTAAGCAACCCTTTTGGGTTTTCAGCTTAGCTAGTATTTTTTTCTTCTTCTTTTTTCTTTTTTTTTATTTGTTATTTTTTTAGGCAAAAGAATTAATTGAATGATGTATTAGGCACAAAGAAAATGAGAATATGATGCAAAAAAAATATTTTATATTATGGTTTAAATTGCACCCGAGTTGGGCTGCCTACATATCCCTTATAATCATCTTCCTCTCATTAATTTTTCTGATTCTTTAGGGAGAATTAGGTCCACATAGTTCTAATTATATATGCATGAAAATAGAAATGAAATGCAGATGTCATCTTTGGATGAAGTATCACTTTTTTTTATTCAAGTTTCAAGGATGGAAAAAATCATTTTCATCCACATCTATAAGGATAGCACCTTTGTCGAATAGGATCTTTTTAAGCACGTACTGTCTAGCCCAGTTCAATTTGAATTTCCTTTTGGATAATGAATAAGGGCCTGGATTTCTCCTAGAACTAGATTACTTTTTTGCTAACCCTTGTCTCTCACCTTCTAGTTGAAGTGCTTAGCTAGTCTCCATTGATAATCATGAATTTTGTACAAAGAATTGATTCTCTTTTCATCGATGGCGTTCAACTGGTTATGATACCTTTTGATTTATTCTGTCTTCATTCTCCATGGCTTCTCCTTAATGGATTTCTTATATGTGTAGGTCGGGATCTTATGAACTGTGATGCTTGGATCATTCCTATCATGTCCACATCTTGTATAGAATAGCTCATGAGCTTTTCACTACTACCATGCAAATGCAATGTATGAAATTTGTGATTTTTTTATGTTATAATTAATTGATCCTCTTGCCTTTTTCATATTTTTTTGTGTTTTCTTGGTTTTTCATTTTTCTCATTTTTTTTTTGTTTTGCTTTTTTTTTTAGATGTCCCATTTAAAAATGAATAAAAAAAAATAAAGCGAAGCAGAAAGTTCAAAAAATTTTTATTACTGACCAAAATCCCAACATCATAGGTTACATTAAAGGGTAAGCCTAGAAGGTGAAATATAGACTCAAGATGACAAGACTCGACAGACTCAAACTAAAAAAAAAAATTAACAAACTCAAAGGACTTAGACTTAACTCAGATGGCTCAAACACTGACTCAAAGGACTCCTGCATAGCAAGCTGGCATTCTTCTCAATGTACCAATTATTGTTGAAACTTGAGATGGTTGGGCAAGCTTAGTGGTTAAGAAAGGATTGGTGGTAGTGCTAGACTTTGGGTTTTGGAGTAATGATGTCTCCGCTATCAATAAGATCTTGAATTTTATGCTTCAGAGCCTTGCACACATCAATTATGTTCCCTGACCTTTGATGATAGTCGTAGATCTCATTGGCATTGTATCCTTTAGGCAAATGGTTTGGAGGAGGTCATGGCTCTAAAGGCTTAATAAGATTAGCCTCTAAAGCTTTCTTGTAAATGACGCTGAGGGGCATACACAGCTTAGAGAAAGTCCTCCTTATTTCTAACTTCATTGGTTGGTGACAGGAGACAACATTTACCCCCCTCTCTTTGGATGGTAGAATTGGTTCTATTTGTGGTGTAATTAATGTTCTTGTGATACATTGAACTAGAGGACTGATCCTTGACTTGCTCCGATTGGATCAAATCCTCGATCTTGGTAACAGTGGCAATTAGAGTTTTAAACTTAGGGAGGTATTAAGTTTGCAAATGAGTTTCGTATTGAGAGAGGAGATTCTTGACAATGATGTCAACTTGCTCTACTTTATATGGACGGTTCACCATTTAGGCCACTTTTGCCCTCCACCTTGTAAGGAATATAATGAAGGACTCTCTTTGACCTTGCTTAGTTATTTCTAGATCCCTTTGAGTGACATCCACTTCAATATTGTAGTGGTATTGTTTAACAAATGCATTGCATATGTCATCCTAAGTTTTCTTATGATTTTGGTCCAAATCTAACAACCATTTAACAGTGGCTCCAGTCAAGCATTGTTGGAATAACTAATTAAGGAGCTCATTATCCATACCAAAGGGTCTCATGGTGCCCACCTATATCTTCAATTGAATTTTGGGGTATCTAGTGCCATTAAACTTATCCATGACTAGCATCTTAAATGTTGGAGGAACCAGTACATTTAGAAAGAGAGCTAAAGAGTTCACATCTATCATGTCCTCATACTTTTTGATGTTCTTGATTGTTCTCTCCATAGCCTTAATTTTCTCCACCAATTTCTTAGCTTCAGGAAAGTTAGAGATATCTCTACTTTGAAAAGGATTCACAATGGGAGAGGGAGTGGTTACATTCAAGTCTACAGTAAGAGAGGTTAGAGTTACAGATGCTTTCCCATTATCGATGGGATTGGCAATGGAAGGAGTAAAAGTAAGGGCATGGCTAGTCTTGGCTTGGGTAGATGCAGGCTCAACACGAGCAGAAGGGGGAGTGACAATAGCATTGGTCATTTTCTTAACCTCATTAATGATCAACTGGCATTGGAAATTGAGAGCATTCATGAATGTGGCAAACTGGTCGTTAAGAGCATTGATGAAAGTGTCAGCTTAAGTCTTAAGGGCAGTAATGAGTGCAGCTTAGAAAGTCTCCTCTTGTTTCTTGAGAAGGTTGGTGAAAAAGGTGCTCATTGCTTCTTAGTTAAAAGGACTGGATGTGTTGGCCATTGGTAACTCAAAAATAGAAAACAAACAAAAAAATGGGTAAGAATACAAAATTGTGAAGGAAAAAAGGGAATAAATGTGATGGCATGTCGGGAAAATGATTCCCTCCATATGGTTAGTCACCAAGTTTAAAGGTTGTGTAGGGTTATTATGTTTTGGGTGATGAACCACTAGTTTGGGTCTTTGAGGTATTTATATTTGCCGAGTTTCTCATGTATGCATGATAGTGTCATGATGCATGCCAAAAAAGGTTTCATGGGCATATGCACAAATGTCTCCATTATTATGATACATAGAACATAAGGTTAACATTATGATGACAATATGTATAAGAGTGAAGGGTGGTTTGATTTCATCCCACTAGAGCATCAATGTACCTAACCACATATGAGACAAGGAGCCTCGCATAGGTCAAACAGTACTGAATACTTATTATACCACCGAAATGATTGGGGATTAGTTGCGAGGTGGAATACTTTCACTATCTCCCAACATACTCAAAGAGAGTTGTTGAGCTAATGCTACCCATATTTGAAAAGTTTTTCTAAAGCTAAGGTTTAGGCAATAAGCCTTTATTATGCAAAGTAATGCATGAAAGTCAAATTATAATTAATGCACCAAATGGAGATTATTTTAGAAAAATTTTCCTTAACCAAATAGTAATCCTCTTATTTTCCTTTTTTTATTTTAAAGAGGTGCCAAGTCCTCAGTGGAGTCACCAGTAATGAGGATTCACCCAAGCATTGGCCTAATCTGCTAAAGGAAATCGGGATGTTCATTCGGGTTTAAACTCACGATGGAACCCTTAGGTTTAGATTGTTTGATTTTGAAAATGATTTTGAGACTCATCACCTTAATTTTATTTAGTTGGGAAAATATTAAGGAAGAAATCTAAATAGACTCCAATTCATTAATTTTGTCATTAATTTATCCAAAAATAAAAATCACTAGTCTTCAAACCATGTATTCAAACCATACAAAAATAACTTATTAAGATAGAGCCATATCCAAAAGTCTGTTGTTTCTCATTCTTAATGTAACAACCCACACCCACCCTAGGAATTTTCGTGATAAATTGCTTGAATTAGAATATATAAGGTTAAGTGTGTGCTCGTGTGAATGTTGGTGATCTAAGTGATTGATGAGTATGTGGCATATTAAATTAATTTTTAATATGCATAATATGTGTTGCTATTGTGAAATAAATGATTTACATGAACTGCATTTGCATAAAAGAATTTATTTTAAATAAAATGAATTTTCATACATAAAACAATTTTTAAGCATAAAATAATTTTATGGGTATTTTTAAAATATTTTTAAATAAATGTTTTGATGGAAATATTCCAAAATTAAAAAGAAAAATATTATTTTTATTTTCAAATACTTCAGCCAAAATTTTTAAAGAAAAAGGCCCAATACCCAAAAGCCCACTACACAAAAATGCTCCTAACATATTTCATTAACGGTGATAGTGGAAATTCCACTCCAACCCTAATATATATTCAAATTTTCGGCCAGCAAGGGTTTTCCAGCAGCCATTCCCTCATTCTTTCTGTATTCTGGTAGAAAAATCTCTCAAAATAATTCTCTCTACTGAAATATCGAAAACACTTTACCGTTTCGCGATTTCGTGACCGTAATCGTAAGTTTTTGTCCTCTTTCGATTTCTAACCTATTTTCTATGAAATAAATTATGGAAAATTATTTTGAACTATTTGATTACTGATTTCTACATATTCAATTTTGTTTGAGTGAATTTTTGGAAGAGAAAATTTATTTTCTACCGAAAACACGATTCTTTCCGCAAGATTTCTTCAAAGGTGAATTCTATAACTTAAAATCACAATTTTATTGCATAAACATCATGGGGGGGGGGGGGGGGGGGTACAGGCGATTTGTACTTGTTTGCATTCTAAACTGATTTTTGATTTGTTTTGATGAAAAATATTGCATGAAATAATATTTCTGCATATTTCTGTGACGACCGAAAAGTTTCGAAAAACAAAGGAATTCAAGATTTTCGTGTTAGGACTTGGAAATTAGAAAATTCTATTCTTTCATGAATACATGACTGCTGATTTGTGTGAATTGATGTTCTAATATGATATTTGTTTTGTTTAGATGAAAAATAATGACTTGAATCATGTGTCTGTTTATCGCAGAAATAAACGAAATGCGCGGAAAGCACGGAAACTCATGATTTTTCACCTAAGCCTTTGAACTTGGAATTTTTTTGTATAAACCTTACCTATGGCTGCCGATTTGTGAAATAATGTGTTCTAAACTGATATTTTCAATGATTGAATGAAAAATAATGGTTTAAACAACCTGTTTGCATATTTCTGAAATGACCAGAAAATACCGAAAACAAGAAAACTCATGTTTTGTGCACTGTAATGCAAAAGATTGAATTTTTATATATCAATGGCACCACTAGTGGCCGATTCTTATGGATTTGAGTTCTAAAATGATTTTTGTTATGTTTACATGAAAAATCTTGGTTTAAACAATGTTTTTACATATTTCTGAAATAGACGAAAAACACGAAAAGAAGAAGAATTTGGTTTTCACCTTAAAGATGCATTCGGCCTACATGAACAATTATGTCCAAATGTTTATAAATTTTATGTGATGTGTATTAGTGATTGTTGACATGTATTTATGTACAATAAATGATGAAATTGCATGTTAGTTGAAGGTGTGATCCTAGATAAGCTTAAATGTGTTTTGGTATACTTAAGGTATACTTAAGGTATCTTAATATTATATTGTGGTTAGAATGCAAATGTGATTGGGAAATATAGAACTAAATGTTATGATGACTTGATGATGAATATATGGTTATGAGTTAATGAAGTAAAAGGGATCATAAGAGTTAAGCATGAGGTTTGAAGGATTAATTATTAAGCTGACATGTATTGAAGTGTAAAGTGAATTAAGATGATTGATAAGTGAATTGATATTGAGGTAATGATAATGTAATGACCTTAAAAGGGTATTGATATGATTGCAATATGTTTTCATGTGAGCCTATAAGGCCTAAGTATGCAAGACTCTTAAGTCAACGTGATATGTGCAAGTGATGAGTACACCTATGAGTGAACTCTAATGTGTATGCTATATGTGTATGGGTAGTTATGGGATAGGAACATCATGAGTAAATAAATACTAAGTATTAAATCAAATATTATGTTAGAGTTTGAGGAGCTTTAGAAGTGCAAAAGGGACTATGTGTACTAGGAGCAAAGGAACCCCGAGGTGAGTAAACACTATGTTCATGAGCGTGACTAAACACTATGTTCATGAGCGTGAGTAAATGCAATGTTCTTGCTACAAATGTGAACAACATCATGTTGTGTTACAAGAATGTGATATATTGTTATGTGAACCCTTGTGATCTTTGAAACCCAAGTTTTTTCTATTTTTATCTTATTATATGATTTCTTTGATAAGCTTGGGTTGCCAAGGGACACTTGGTCCAAAACTATTTTGTTTATCCAATGAGAACTTTTTTGTGAAAAACACCCTAACTTGTATTCTTTCTGGAACTACACTTTCACTGTATTATTGTTGAAAGCCAAATAACTATTGTTATTGAAATACATGTTATTACTGCCATATGTGATATTGTTAATTGTGTTTACCAATAGCTCTAGCTATGGTACCTTTACCCTTTATGCAGAATCCTCATGCCGATGCGGGTAATCATCAGAACCTGTGCACATGGTCTTAACCTAATGGATAGGGGTAGTGTATCCACCTCAGCTAAAAGGGGCGATTCTAGCCGTGGAGCCTGATCAGCTTCACGCTTTATAAGTGATGGGAGTTGGAATTTGGCAAAGGCCACCTTTCCTCGATGTGTTTAGAGTAGATTGAGTAGTGTCTCCACTCTATAAGTGTTGTAAGTGTGATTTCTGCAAACTTGCTAAATTGAACCTTGCTTAAATTGCAACCTGATTCATGAGTTATAAACCATGAACTATGTGTATAAGTTATGTGTCCTTTCAAAGGAATATGTGATAATGTATGAGTCTTTTTGTTTACTCATTGAGATCATCTATCTCACCCCTTTTCCTTGTGTGGTTCCAGGTGAGCAAATGTGAGGAGGCAAGATGATGGCTCAATCATTCTACTTCGCTTGGGGAATTCCTTGTCCGAGTTATCAATAAAACTATGATTATGAAGTCTTGTCTTTAGATGCTCCGGGAATGTTAACTGATACTTATAGAGATTTATATTATTTTCTTATGGATTTTATACGTAACGATTTACTTTAAGTCTTTCGCAAATTTTGGTATTATCTAAATGTTTTAAATGAGTTAATGAAGAAGGTTTGGTAAGATCCTAGGCATGATTGTTATATGTTAATGGGTTCTACGAGCGTGGGTGACCTTATGTCTCCCCATATTCTAGGACCGTCATATTTCATAAGGTTGAGATGTGACACTTAATTTCAAAACCTGTAGAATTAGCCAAAACAACACAAAAATCTTAAGAATCCAGTTTTCAAACCTTTCCAATTTTCTAAAACTAGTCAACAATAATTTTAAACCAACAAGTTTAAGTTCATCCAGATTATTAGGGATCAACTAAATAGAATAAGTCATACCTCTACCTTAGAATCCTCTAGCCAGATAGTACCTAAAGCTTCATATACACAACCTAGGGTGGTTAATGCTATTGAACCAACCCAAAAAACCTCTAATGAAGAAATTTTCAAACCAAAAAAATTCCTTAAGTTATTAGGATAAGCTAGCAAAGCCTTGTTCATAGAATTACTGCTCCAAATATAAGTTTAAAGTATAAACCTAATATCTTGACCAAGTCTAAGTACAAGGCCTCATCTACTTATGAATGAAATATTAATGGTATAACTAAATACAAAATCCTTAGCCTTCGAAGGGATGACCATGGCAACCAATGTCTATGAAACCCAAATGAGAACATCTGATAGGGCCATAGCTTAACTCCTTATGGTTGCATTTTCTGGATAGCTTAAAGGATGGTGGGACTATCACTTTACCTCAAATTAATAATAAGAAATCTTAGGTTCTATTCAAACCTTTATGAATGAACAATTATCCTAAATGATAGAGGTAATGCAGTCGAAGATGTAGTTTCAGCTCTCATCTTAACCATATCTCTACATTTCATAGGAGACTCCTCCCATTTAAAAGATAAAAATGTTGAGCTCCTTAGCAACCTTACATGTAAAAGCCTAGGTGACTTTCAAAACCATAAGAATAGATTCCTCACAAAGGTTATGTTGAGGGATGACTCTAACCAACCATTTTAGAAAGAGAAATTTCTTGTAGGATTATCAAAGAACCTAGGAGAAAATGTCAGGAATAATATCAAACAGGACTCTGGTAACCAGATCCCTTATGACTAGTTAACCTATAGTGAACTTGCTCGCCTTACCCAAAAAGGACTTTGGATCTGCTAGGACTTGAAGCTTTAAAAACACTAAGTGGGAGATGAAGAAAACTAGGTGTAAATTAGGAAGTTTCTACCAACAGTTTGATACAACCACATTTTGTCTAAGCCCTATAGTGGTCAGTGTAAAAACAAACCCTATATGAAATCCAAGCACTCCTATAAAAGGTCTTTTCAACCAAGAAATGAAACTTATTATAGGAAAACATTTTCTCCAAAAAGGACTTCCAGGTCTCATGAAAAGACCCAGTCCAAGTCTAAAACCAAACCAAGAGCTGACCTTAAAAATATCACCTTTTATAAATGAGGGAAAAAAGGTCATATTCAAAGTTTTGTTGATATAATAATACTGAAAAAGTTTTGTAGATATAATACAGAACTTCATAAACTTCAACTATAAGAGGATGTCGTTAACAAAATTTTTGTTCTCATTGTTGAGTTCTCTAAGTTTAAAAATTTTAGTTCCTCGAAAGATAGGAAACCTCTTAAATTGATAAGTTAGCAACCTCATCCTTTAGTTCAAACAAAGTCGAGCTCAGAAGCAAATTCTAGAGTAAATAGAAATTCTAAACAAATTAATATGCTAACTAGAAGTCAAAAAGCAATTCTTGATGCAGTTAAGTGTATTAATGATTCTCACCTTCAAAAGAAATGTCTAGATAAATTTCTAAAATCTTTAGAAAAAAAATCAATCGATAGACCTTCCAACTTACCCTCTACTAGTAAGAGCACTTATGATCTCACAATAATCTTAGATGGAGGTAAGAAATCCAAAAAAAAAAAAACCTATTCCTACCATTCAGGACATTTAATAGGAGATTAAAGAGATAAATTCAAAACTTCAGGAGCTTAAAGCTAAACAATAAAGATATTTTGATATTCTTTAAAATCTTATTTTAAATCAAAATGACATTTTTAGTTCAAACTCTGATTCTAGTTCAGACAATCATCTAGATAATCTTGATCCACAAAACCTAGAAAAATTGGAAAAGTTTCTAGAAATTCTAGAGAATGTTATGAATGTTTAAAGAGAAATCACTTCTCAGAAATATTTAATTCATATTAAAATTATTTTTTCAAATGATTTCTAATTGGAAACAATTGTATTATTTGATATAGGAGCAAATTTAAATTGTATCAGATATGATTTGATTCTAAAAAGATATCACCAAAAGTCAAAAGAGAATCTTACAACTACAAATAATTCCAAAATAACCATTGTAGGAAAAACTAAAACATCAGTGGTCAATGAAAATATTACATTAAAGAATATTTTTATTTTTGCAAAAAACCTTCATCAGATGGTTATATGAGGGATTCCATTCATTAATTTGATTAACCTTATAGAGTCATTAATGATGGAATTATTTTCGAATCAAAAATTCAAAATTGATTTTCCCTTTTTTAGAAAAACCAAAAATCAGAAATCTCAATCTTATCAAAGCTAATTCATTTTACAATTTTGATATTAATGCCTTGATAAAAGGAAAACAAACTAATCTTATACATTTGATGTGAATTTTCAAAGAATTCAAAGCCAACTTCAAAATAATTTGATTCAATAAAATATCACTTTTTTTTAAGATCAAATTGAAAATGAAATTTGTTCTAATCTTTCAAATGCTTTTTGGAGCAAAAAATAACACATAGTTGATCTTCCCTATGAAAAAGATTTTGGTGAAAGATAGATTCTAACTAAAGCTAGACCTATTCAAATGGATGAAACCCTAGAAAAACACTATAGGGAAGGAATTCAAGATTTAGAGTCAAAAGGTTATGTCTTCTAAATGTTACTTCATGGTCACACACACACGCACGCACACACACACACACACATATATATATATATATATATATATATATATATATATATATATATATATATATATATATATATATATATATATATATATATATATATATATATATATATATATATGACCATGAAGTAACATTTAGAAGATATATATGGTCACACACACACACGTACACACACACACACACACACACACACACACACACACATATATATATATATATATATATATATATATATATATATATATATATATATATATATATATATATATATATAATTTTTCAAATTTATAATGTGTATATATTAAAGTAGTTGTAGATATGAAACGAATACTTAATATATATTAAATTTTGGCATATGTAGATACTAAATATATACTATATGTATATGTATATCATTTGCTATCAGTTTATCTTTTTATTTTTAAAATTCTAATTGTATATTATCCATGTAAATCCATTAATTATTTTTTTATATACCACATGTAAATAATTAATTTAACTAATTTTTAATTAATTAATTAAATTAATTTGTATATATTAAAGTAGTTATAGATATCAAATATATACTAAACGTATACCAATTTATGGTATATATATATCATTTACTATTTATCTTCTTAATTTTTCATATTTCTAATATTTATAAATATAAAATAGTTGCAAATACTAAACATATATCAAATGTATACTAATTTATATATCAAATGTATACTAATTTCGGTATACATATATTATTTACTGTTAATTTATATATTTTTTTAAATTTTTTTCATATTTACAATATGTATATATTGAAATAGTTGTAAATATCAAACATATACTAAAATTTTTGTGTGTGTGTATATGTATATATAAATATATATACTGATATTTTATCTTTTTAATTCTTCAAAATTGCAATATGTATATAATAAAGTAATTTCTGATGCCAAACATATACTAAAATTTGAAATATACTTACCATTTATTGTAAGGTACTATATGTTGAAATGGTCTTTGTTGCTTTTGTTGGTGAAAATAATGTGCTATGGTACCTCATTTAACAATATTAGGCCGCTTACGAGGGTGTAGTTAAATTAAATAATCATTTGTTGAGTGTATAAATATTGAATATACACTTTGTGTATATAAATATTTTCCTTTACATCAATTATTGAATTGAATCAAGATTTAGTTGTAATTAAAAAATTATAAATTACAAGCAAGAATAATATCCTAATAGAAAGAAAACTAATATCATTTTGAAATGTTAGATGATAATAATGTATTGATTTTAGGGAAAATTTCAAAAATAACCAAAAAAAGGCAAAAAATATCATTTTTATTTTGCTCATGAAAAAATTTTAAAAATACCGTCTAATTTCAAAAAATAACATTTTTACTAAGGTATATATTTGGCACATTTTTGGAATTTTTTCACAAAAAAAAACTCGTAAAATGATAAAAAAATATATTAATTTATATTACATTAACATATATCAACTACTTTATATATATATATATATATATATATATATATATATATATATATATATATATATATATATATATATATATATATATATATATATATATATATATATATATATATATATATATACAAATTGCAAATTTGGAAAAAAAAAAAAAGATAAATAACAATAAGTGGGGTATGTATTTTGAAATTTGGCATATGTTAAGTATATGTCTAGTATTTACAACTATTTTAATATATATAAATTGGAAATTTGAAAAAAGTTAAAAAAATAAACTCAGTAAATGGTATACGTATACCAAAATTTATATGTTTAGTATACATTAAATATATGTTTAGTATTTACAACTACTTTAATACAAACATATTGCAAATTTGAAAAATTAAAAAGATTAACAAACAATAAATTGTATATGTATACCAAATATACATATACCAAATTTTAGTATACTTTAAGCATATATTTGGTATCTGCAACTATTTTATATTTATATAGATTAGAAATATGAAAAATTGAAAAGATAAACAGTAAATGGTATACATATATCATAAATTGGTATACATTTGGTATATATTTGGTATATGCAACTACATTAGCAAATTTGAAAAAAGTAAAGAGATAAACTAATAGTAAATAATATATGTATACCAATATGTGGTATATGTTAAGTATATATTTACTATCTGCAACTACTTTAATATATACATATTACAAATTTAACGAATTAAAAAGATAAATTAATAGTAAATGGTATATGTATACCAAAATTTGGTATACATTAAGTATCTACAACTACTTTAATGTATACATATTGCAAATTTGAAAAAATTAAAAAGATAAACTAATAGTAAATGATATACATATACCAAAATTTAGTATATCTTCAATGGTATATGTATACTAAAATTTAGTATATGATAAGTACATGTTTGATATCTACAACTACTTTATATATATACATATTGCAAATTAGAAAAAAAAATAATCTAACATTAAATGGTATACGTATATCAAAATTTGATATATTTTATGTATATGTTTGATATTTGTAAATACTTTAATATTTACAAATTGTAAATTTGAAAACAAATTTAAAAAGATAAAATATTAGTAAAAAATTCAAAGCTATAAAGAATACAAATATATAATCCATGATGTTTATTGCCCAACAAAGAAAATATGGTTTTCAAACAAAATCATCAATCACATATACAGAAGAAAATTAAAAAAAAAAAAAAAGGACATTTATAAACTAACAATAAATGGTGTGTGTGTGTGTGTGTGCGTGTGTGTGTGTGTGTGTATACACACACACAAATTACAAATTTGAAAAAATTAAAAATGTTTATAAACTAACAATAAATGGTAAACATATACTAAAATTTTAGTGTATGTTTGGTATCTGCAATTATTTTACTTAGGGTAAATGTTACATGTATACAAAAATTTGGTATAAATTTAGTATTTGCAATTATTTTAATATATGCAAATTGCAAATTTGAAAATTAAAAAAATGTATTAACTAACAATAAATAGTATATATATACACCAAAATTCGGTATACGTTATATATGTTTGATATCTACAACTATTTTAATAAATACATATTGTAAATTTAAAAAAAAAAATAAAAAGATACAATATTTGTAAATGATATATGTATACAAAAATATAGTATATGTTACATATACGTTTAGATATATCTACTATATGCAAAAATGATATTTTCTCTAAAAAAAGTAATTATGTAATTTCCTCTTAAAAAATCAATTTATAGCTATTTTTTTATATAATATTCAATTGAACTCGTGCCAAGTTAGATTTTTCAAGTGACCAACAATTTACCAAATGACAATTTTTTTTTCTAATTAAGTAATATAGCTTGGCTCCACCATTAACTCTTTCAACCCAAAAAGTCTCTCCTTGAAACTTTTAATCAATTTACAAATGATCTCAACAAGACAATGACTAAATCCTTGTAGAGTACGTCTTGGATTCAAACTATTCATACACTAGATGATTTTGCATTACCTGACACAAAACTATAATCTCAAAACTTTAACTGTTTCCTTTTTCTTTTTCCTTTACTGACAACTGCATTTGATGCACAAGTATGAGTTGCTTTAGCTTATGCCAAAGCTTTTTGAGTTTCATTCAATTTCCTCATAGCAGCCTCATTAACCACCTTCTTCTTTTTGTTTCTATTAACCATCTTTTCTAGTTTTTTCACTTGCATCATCAATTCCTTAACCTCATCATCATAAGCAACCAGAACTCTCCTGTGCACTTTTTTCTCTCCTGAGCCATTATTTAACTATGTGCCTTTGACTAAAGATAACATTAAAGGAGGGAAGAGAAAGAACTGAATCAATGAGTAGTAACCAAAATAAAATTAAAAAACCCAAAGTTTATAACAAATCATGAACAAATGACTAAAGCATTCACTTCCACAGCCAATGGGCAAAATCAACCACACCAATGAATCCAAAAATTAACCAAACACATCATCATTCCTTCCACAACTATGGTCGTCGTCGAGTGCTTGGTTTTTGTTTGCAGTGGTTGAGAAGTGTTGTCGGCTGTGCAAATCATCGCAAGATGGACAACTTGCATAGGTGATGTCCTTGGATGGCCAGGGCTCACTTAAAATTGCCGACAACAATTTGTTTGGATTTAGATTTGATCACTCATTCTACGACAGTAGAAGCTTGGCAATCGAGCAACAATTCTGGGTCTCAATTGTTGGCAGTAAGAGGCGTTTGGCTGGAGAAATAAACAAATACATTCTTGGGCTTATGAGAAATGAGGATTGTTGTTGGAGGTTGGGATAAAAAGAAGAAAAGCACAAAAAAGAAAAGAAAAAGTAAAAAGACCATGTAAAAGAAACATAAGATCATAAAAATGTATAATATAAAAAACATCCTGTAAAAGACATTTTAACAAGAAACACCATGTCTACTATAATTTCCTCTTGATTTTAATCATTTAGTGGGCCTCTTGCGCCTTATTAACTAGCAAACCTACTTGGATGTGAATCAGGGACAACATTCGAATAACAAACATATGATCACATTAAAAAAAAAATAAAAAAAAAAAAAAAGGCCACTTGATGGGAAAATACCAATTTAGGACCTTAACTTTGGATAAAAGTTCAATTTGAGTCATGTAGAAAAATTGGACCAATTTCTCCTTCATTCTTTATTTCTAGTCTAATTTTCATTAATTAAATTTAACACCCTTTTTGTTGTGGGTCCATTTATATTTTTAAATAATAAAAATTTTTAAAATTTTAAAGTGCATATTTTTTAATAATAGAAATATTAAAATTTAAAATTTAAAAATAAAAACATTTAAATAAAAAATGGGCATCTTAGCAGTTGGGTTTCAAATTCATAAGAGTATTTCATTCTTTATTTATGTTTGGATAATTATTTAGGGAGGAAAGAAAATAAGGAGGAAAAATAAATTTTATTTTCCTTTTTGTATTTTCCTTTTGCATGTTTGGATAAGAGGAAAATAAGGAAGGAAATAAAAGAAAACAACTTTTTTTTCACTTGTTTGAAAAATAAAATGTAAAAGGATAGAAAATTACATTAAATGAATAATAATAGAAGCAAAATCTTTCATATAAATAGAAATAATTAATTTTATATGATACATGAATTATTTTAATAATTTTGTTTAATATATTAGTTACTAACTACTATGGTTGAACTACTATATGTCTAAACCAGTATACAAAGTCACCTACTATTATTGGACTAAAGATGATAATCCATTAGACTATATATTAAGTCCATTCATTGTATAAAAATTATAGTTTAAAACTTGCAATTTATGTCAACAATAATACTGGTAGTGCAAATAAAATGAGAATTGATTTACCTGCAAGACATTACATACGCGAACTAGATTTAATTAAAAAAAAAAGAAATTAAATGAGAAATTGACAAAATGACCAAAGTTCACATTACAATGTCACTATTACTGACAGTTATGGATGTCCATTTTCCTACATTAACTAAGCAATACTAATCTAATTGGAATCCTAATAAACATTGACATATATTTATAATAAAGATTTGTAACGCGCTATGAGACAACTTAATGAAGAACACACAGAAGATCTTCAATGGCAAAAATAAAACCACTGCCTGTAATATAACCCAAAAGACATTTAGAACCAAAAAGCCCAGTACTGACTACAAGCAAAATAATAATAAGTATAGCTTATGCAATAATTAAATAAACATCACCCTCATTCTCTCTATTAGCACATCTAATTGAACCCCCAATTTCTTTTGTTTATTAAAAAAAAAAATTAGAGCTAACATACATAATACATATAACCATATTTTATCACACATAAAGAACAACCTTATGCAATTTTTTACCACTTCAATTATTGCTCTTAAAGTGCTAAAACTTAACCCCCAAATCCACACCACCACCACCACTGCTATAACCATTGTGACCACTTTCTCTCCAAAATCACTTTTAGAAGATCAATATTGGATCTTCGCTTGAAATATCCAATAATAGCTTAGGGATTAAATGTTTAGAGGTTAGGCTCAATGACAATGTTGTGGAGCTGCTGCCCAGATTCGGTTAAGCTTTTAAATCAATTGAAGGATCTCAAGGCTACTTTCTTGTGTCACTAAGGTCACATGTGATGCTAACAAGCATTCCAAAATGTAATCTCTTTCTTTACAGCTTGTTATATGCATAAGCAAATGATTCATGATCTGGTGATTTGTGGATGATTAATTTAGTTGTTAAATTGCGTTTTTGATTTAGGATTTAAGATTATAAGCTTACAAATTAGGGTTTTAATTTAAAGATGAGTATTTTTTATTTTGTTTGGATTTATTTGTACTTATAAATAGCTTTTGTTTTGGTGTTGAGATTTGGTGATTTGTGGATTCCAAGATGTAATCTCTTTCTCCATCGCTTATTATATGCATATGCAAATGATTCATGATATGATGATTTGGGGATGATTAATTTAGTTGTTAAATTGGGTTTTTGATTTAGGATTTAGGATTATAAGCTTAAAATTTGGGGTTTTAATTTTTAAAGGTGAGTATTCTTTATTTTGTTTGAATTTATTGGTGCTTATAAATAGCTTTTGTTTTGGTGTTGAGATCTTGATTTCAATGCAGCAAGATGGTGAGGTTGTCTTGAACAGGTCTTGCTTATGTAGATCTAGGTTTCAATGAAACCTAGATATGTTTTTTTTTTTTTTCCCAATTTTAGTTTTAAATTTTAATTTTAATTTCTATTATTTAAAAACATTATTTTTTAAAATTTTAATATTTAAAAAATATAAATGTGTCCCATTTTATCACTTTCCTAAAATGAGTTAATGACAGTTTACTATAATTAGCAGTCAAGCCTTTAATTGGACTAAAAATTAAATTAAAGTGGAAAATTGGTCTTTTTTTTTTCTTTTTTTTTTTTTTGTTTTTACGTGACCTAAATTGAAAGGTCAAAATTAAAGCCTTAAATTGAGTATTTCCCTAGCTCATGATAGTCTTTAAATAACTAATGTGTGATCACATAAAAAAATAAAATAAAAAAAAGCCACTTGCTTATTCACGTCAACTAAAAGGGAGTGGTTCACTTTATGTGAAGTTATTTGTAAAAAGAAAAAAAATGGAAAATATTGTAAAAAATTTTATAGTGAAGGTATTTTTGTAATTTTTCAAACGTAAAGATGGTAACATGTCAAATTTGAGGAGATTTTCAAAATTCAAACTCAACAAGTTTAAAAAATAAAGGTAATTTATGATTTAGTACCTAAAATTTGCCTAATTTAATGACTTACTCCTTATAATTTGAGAAATAAGCTCTTTAGTCCCTAAGATTTTATTTTGTTAACTATATAATCCTTCTATTAATTTTTCCGTTAAAAATTTATGAAAAGTTTAAAATCCCTTTATTAATAATTGAATTTTCTATTGGCATAATGCATATTTTGCTCCTTATATTTATCATGATTGGTCTTTTTTCCCCCTCACCTTCAAGTTGAATCAATTTGTACCCCCATCTTGCAAAATTATAGGTCAGGCCCTCCTAATCAGCCAATAGCAAATCGCGTGAGGGTCACGCATATAGACGTGTCATAACAACTTTGACCTAGACTAAATACAAATGATTTGGCCCTTTTTTTTTTTTTTTTTTTTTTTGCTGATTAGGACTTTATTCTCATTGCTTTACTACTAAAAGAAATAGAATGACCATATTAACCCAAAGTAAAATAATTAATCTCTTTTCTAATATTGAATACACTGTAAAATCAAAAACGGAAATTAGATGAAGGAGATTCATCTTCTAATTGAGTAATATAGTGAAAGTGAGGAGAGAATATTTGAAATTGATTGAACAATTGAAGCTTGTAGATATTTTGATGATGTGTTGAGCTTGAAATCAACAAGTATATGATTCTACATATGTAAGCATTGACAGAAACCACTGCACCCTAAGACTGGTGAGTTCGACTTAATGAGTATAATTTCATTGCCGTTGTTTATTCAGCTCATAATTTCATTAGCTTACTTAGAAACTTTCTCATTTTCTTCCAATAAATTTTCTTTCAAATAGTAGATTCTTTACTTCATATCATAAAATCGAAAATTAGGGGTTTTTGTTTGGAGTTAGATTTTTTATTTTTTATTTTTTGTGAATTCTTTAATCATAACTACGTATTATACTGAATAATGGATTAAAAATGGAAATTTTATTCATTTGCCTATATGTAGACAGTAAGAATATTAGCCAACTTTCTTTTTCTGCCAATTTATCTTAAAAGGTAATTAAAAATTCATTTATTTTTCTTTTTTATCATTAGTAGTTGTGAAAAATGGTGTAAAGCTTACGTTGCCTTTACTATCAGATAGCTAGTGTGAGAATGGGGGATAAGTATGTGAATGGGGTAAGTTTGTAAATGATAGAAAAAACCCTTGGTATATTGGTGGAGATGTATTGGTAGTTGAAGGTGTTGAGACTGATAGGCTTTCCATTATTGAGTTGGGGAACTGTTGTGCTAGATCTAGGTATAATTCTATAAGTGGTGTGTATCTGAGGAATAAGGTTAGGGGTAGATATGCATTTAAATTGATTTGGAGTGATACAACACTTCTAGAATTGTTAGATGGATTAAAAGATGGAAGTGACTTTCATTTATATATGGATCATTTTATTGATATTCCTCTACAGACTAATTCTATACATGTGAATTTGTTAGATGGTATAGACAGTGAAATTGCATATCAAGCTGTAGATGATCAAGTACATGAACTTGTCGTACATGATGATGTTATAGATGAAGTTGAAAATAATGATGCTATTGTAGAGGGTGGTGGAGATAATGAAGCTGTTGTACATAATGATGGAGTCTGTGAAGATGCTGTGGGTGGAGCTGGAAAGTATGAATCTATTGTAGATGCAGCATATGTTGATGATTCTACTAGAGTATATAAAGACAAATCTACTGGGATATTTGAAGACAAATTTGTTGTTGATGATTTACCTAGTGTGCCTATTGAAGAAGGTGATGTACCTAGTGTGAATCCTAAAGTGAATGGTGTGCCTACTGTGCTTAGTGAAGAAGTTGATGTACTCATTATTAATACAAGGGATGTAGGAGCTAGGTGAAGCAATGAAAGTGATAGTAGTAAAGAAAGTTGTGACTTAAAAGAAGAAATAAGAAATCAAGCAAATGGGGAAGAGAGCACAAATGTAGATAGTATAAAAGACATATGTGAGGGGCCCTTGGAAGGAAGTGATGTTGATGAAGAACAATTAACTGTAAGGGAGACCATCAAAAAGTATGAGAGGGATTCAGTAAAAAATTCAAAACCAACTCAAGTAGAAGATATTCCACTTGGTGATGCAGGTGCGGATGATGATTTTGAGGTTGCAGACAAAAGGAGGCATAAACAACAAGGCAAAATAAGTGATGATGAAGACAATATTGATAATAGTGATCCAGATAGCAGATATGGTAGTTAAGATGAGGAAGCTATAGAGAATCTTGATAGAAGTAGGAGGAGAAATATGTATTATAACCCAGAAGCACCAAAACCAATGTTCTAGCTTCATATGATATTTGTCAATGTTAAGCAATTTAGGGAAAAAGTTAGGAAGTATGGGATATTGAGAAGGGTTTCATTAAAGTTCAAGGTGAATGACCTAGATAAAGTTAGAGTAATTTGCAGAAATTCTAGTGCAAATTCAATTAACTGTCCTTGGTTGATATATGGTAGCAAAGAGAAGGAAACAGATAACTTCAAGATTAAGACATATTATCCTATCCATAAATGCTCAATAACTAACAAGTTAAAGTTCTGCAATTCTAATTTCTTTGCTAAGCATTTTAGAGTGAGGATCAGTTCTCAGCCTACCATCAAGCTTAGTGAACTTTAGAACTTATGCAAGATTAATTGAAGCTATATGTAGGTAAGACCATTTGTAAGAGAGAAAAAGCTAAGGTATTGGTTGATGTGATGGGTGGCTTTAGAGTAGGATTTCGTAAGTCGCATGACTATGCGGATGAAATTAATAGAAGTAACCCTGAAACTACTTGCTTTATGAAAACAAAGACATTAGAGGATGGTACTAAAAGGTTCAAGAAGATGTATGTGTGTTTCAATGTTGTAAAGAAGGATTTTCTAGAAAGTTGTAGACCCATTCTTGGTATGGATGGTTGCTTCTTAAAAGGACCATTTAAAGGTCAATTATTAGTGCTTGTGTCTAGGGATGGAAATAACTAAATGTACTTAATAGCATGGGCCATTGTTGGAGTAAAGAACAAAAAAAAATTAGAAGTGGTTCATTTCAGTAGTGAAGCAAGACCTAGTAATCCTCACTGGCAATGGATGGACTATTGTCATTGTTATGCAAAAGGTATAAGTACTAAATTCTATTAATTGCTTTTTTATATTATAATTAATTTGTAATTTATACAATGTTCACTATATTACATTGTCTTATTGATGCATAGGGTTTAGAAGCTGCAATTGAGGAGGAATTGCCACAAGCAGAACATCTGATGTGTGCAAGACATGTTTGGTAAAATTGGTCAAAGAAGTGGAGAGGTGCAGATAGGAGGAAAAACTTTTGGCAATATGCATGGTCTCCATTTGAGGCTTTATTTAAGGACAATTTAAAGGAGCTTTCAAGTTAGATAGGGGTATTGTAGAAGACATTATTTACTACAATCATAAAACATAGTGTAAAGCTTACTTTAATGTTGATTACAAATGTGATGCAGTGGATAACAATGTGTCTAAGACTTTCAATGGGTGGATACTGGCAAGTAGGATGAAAACCATTATTAGTATGCTTGAAGAAATAAGGGTACAAATCATGAATAGGATTAGATAGATGAGGGAATTTGCAAACATATGGATTTGTGGTATATCACCCATGGCAATGTCTAAATTGCAGCAAAATAAAAGTTGTTCCATGAATTGTAGTATTGTATGGAATGTGAAGAATGGATTTGAGATATCGGATGGTAAATGTGGATATACAGCAGATTTAAGGTTGCAAAAGTGTATTTGCAGGTCATAAGAGCTTAAAGGGATATCATGTACATATGCAATATATGCTATGAATCATGTAGGTATAAATCCTGATGACCATGTGGTACATTGGTATAGAAAATCCACTTACTTGAAAGCCTATGGCAATCCAATCTAACTAGTTAGGGGTATGGCTTTACAGGATGAGTCTGCAAATGGTCCTGTTGTGCCCCCAAAGGAAAAAAATTGCCTAGAAGACTTAGAAAGAATAGCAAAAAAGTGTAGATGAAGGAAAAAAAGTGGGCAAACTATCAAAGAGAGAAATATCAATGACATGTAGTATCTATAAGGGCATTAGACATTACAAGAAAGGATGCAAGCAAATAAGACAAAGTCAGGTATATTACTTCAACCATTTTTTTTCATTATATATATGTTATTTCTTTATTTCAATAAAAGTGGGAAAATTAATAATGATTAATATTTTTTGCTAGAATCATAATCATATTCAAGCCTCTAGTAGCCATGCACCAGCACAAAGTTATTCACATGCACCTGCATCTGCACCTATTGTTGTACTTACACCTTTTGCACCTACAAGACTAGCTCAATTTGCACCTGCAATATTGCCTCCACCTCCATCTATACCTATAAGTGAAATTGCAAATGATAGAGTAATAGAAAGAGAGAGGAAGAGGCATTGGAAGTGGCAGTGGCAAAAGAGTAGGGAAGGGTCCTGACATTGTCAATCTAGGTATTTGATTTAGTATGTCTAATTTCTTCAATCTTAATTTATTATGTATTAATTTTTTTTAAATCTATATTTTAGTGATTGAATATAATGCTACAAGAGGAAGTGTAAAAGGGAGGGGTTCAACAAGTTCACAATCTGGTTGTGTATTTTTCTGCTTACATGTTGTTATTGTGTGTTTTGCTATAAAGGTTAATTGATTAGCATACTTGTGTTTATTGGTGTTGCTAGATAATGTTGTTCAGCTGGTAGGGAGAGAGGTAGAGGAAGGGGACGAGGAAGAGGATTGGATTATAGCAATCCAAGTGTGTTAATTGTCTTTTGTTCAAGTTTATAATAAGGTTATTTCAGTTTAACATGTATGTTAATACCAATAAACTTTGTTGAAATATTGAATGGTTTTATGTTGTAATTGGATTTAGTGACTCAATAGGATGGGTTTTGGTACCAGTATGGGAAACGAGATATCAACTGGCAGTAGTGCCTAATTTAAAAGACAGAAGCTTCATAGGGGATTGGAAGTGCAATACAGTGGTAATGGAGCTATAATATTTAATGTAAGTAACTTACCTTAATAGAATGTATACATACTTTACTATGTTTCAAGTTTTTGAATTATAAGGTTTGAAAAGCTGTTTTAAAAATTTCAGTATCCAAGTGGTTCATCAAGGGTTATTAGAAATCCTACAACAATCGCTAGTTCAGCTAAAGTTACAGGAGATATTGGTTTCAACGCTAACTCTGTTAAATGGCAAAAAAGAAAGACTATTACTAGCTCACAACTTCAACAACGTGCTTAAGCCAAGCAGATATAGACTAAATAATAATTTGGAAGTTAATCACAAGACAGCAACTCCATTGGGGAAGGAGGCACAAAACAAAGCTGCAATAGATGAAGTTGAAGTGGTTTTTTTGTAATTCTGTCTTTTTAAATTAGTTTATGATCAAGTTATAAATTGAAATTTGCTTGTTTAGGTAGAAACAAATTGAAATTTTGAGTGGTTAATGCAATAGCCATTGCTTTTGTCATGTATCTGGGATATTAGCACTATAATGCTAGTCATGTACTTGGGATTGAATTATGAATGGAAGTTTTTAGTTCACTTCTGTTATCAGCATTACACTTGACAATATACTAGGATTCATTTGAAATCAATTGAATAGGAAGCAAGAACATTTGAAATGCACAATAATAGAACTTCATTAATATATAATGGTTACATTTTTTTTGCCAATAATAATATTTTGGTGCCTAATGACTACCAAAAATTTGCACCAATATATTATACTATATTTTTGAAATTTTGGTGCCTACAATAATAAAATCACTACTGCACTGCATTCAACTTAAGCATACATTTTATGCTTCAATTTCACCAAAATAACAACAAAAATCCCCACAAAATCACTTCAATAGCCATTTAGTAGTTCTTTTTTCCTCTTCATATTCTTTCACTCTTCAAAGCAAGCCAAGTATAAGATACTTGCAATGTTCAGGGACAGAAGGGTCAAGCCATGTAAAGAATCTACAACCTCTAATATTCTATAAAAAAATTTAACTCAAACTTTTAGTAATGTTATGCTACCAGTTTCAGTGCCAATACCAATTATGAAACCCTTTTTATTAAACACATACATCCTCTCACCCAAAAATCATTAAACATATAACCCAAAGTTTCAATTTTTGGCAAACATGCATAGACCCAAGTTCCACTTTTCACTAACAAATAATATCTTTTTTTTTTTTCACAAATTCACAAAAACATGCATTGAACCCATTTTTATATATGTAACCTTAACCTATTTTTGTCAAATCAAAACTCAAACTAACTAACTAACCTGATAATTAGCACAACTGAAGAATCGTTTGCCTGGATTTGTATCAATTCAACTAGCTTTCGCCACTGCCGCTTGACCACAATTACGAAGGGGTATGGAGTACTTAGTTGGGAATTGCTCTATGTCTGAGAAATCAAGACAAAGTATTGATATCAAAAATTTTAAACTCAAAAACTAAATGAAAAAAAAAAAAGTGTGAGCATGTGAGAAAGAAATAAAACTTTGATTGATAGAGTAACTAAAAGTGAAAAGAAAGAGAGTCATAATGCAAGAGAGATTGAGAGGGTGAGAGGAAGAATGAGAGGTTAGGGATTTTATTTATTAAGGATTTCAATAAAAGAGGTGGGTTGGGATTTTACCATTGGGTTGGGTTTTTAAGTTTTTAATTTTATTTTTTTAAAATTAATATAATCCATGTCAACCAATTTTACTCCACGTCAGAGTTTATATTTAGTCATCACTCGCCTCATATACGCATGACCCTCACACGATTTGCTAATGGCTTATTAGGGGGCCTGACTTATGATTTGGCAAGATAGGGGTGTAAATTGGTTCAACTTGAAGGTAAGGGGAGAAAATGACCAATCATGACAAGTATAGGGGGCAAAATATGCATTATGCCTTTTCTATTTCATGCCATTTATCTCATTCATCCTCTCTCACCCTCCTTTCTCTCTCTCTCTCTCTCTCTCTCTCTCTCTCTCTCTCTCTATCTCTCTCTTTCTTTCCAACTAAACTCAATAAATTAATTCTCAATAAATCAATTATAATGTCAACTAAACCTTGAAAAATTAAATAACATATCAATATTGGAAATCAATTAATCATTTACAATCAAATAAATCAACTAAACCTGAAAAAAAAATCAATTTCAACATAAGATGAAATGGAGATCAAATAAGTAATCAAGATGAAAAATGAAAAAAAAATCATTTGTAATATCAAATAATTAAAAGAACTCCCAAAAAATAATTTGACCAATTATATAATCTTAAATAATTATTTTTCATCAATTTTGTCTTTCATTAAATAAAAACCTCACATCTCTAATTAATTGTTCAATGGAAGTCATAGATCCATGGAAAAAGTCTTCTTTTCCTCCTTGTATTCCAGTAAACTCAATGTCGAGGAGCGTAATCTCCTCTCTATCGCTAGTCTTCACTGATGGTGTTCGATGCTGCCACTCCTTCGTTTGATTTACTGGTAAGTTTGATTTCAGCTTTTACCCCTCTTTCTTTCTCTCATTGTCTCTCTCTTTCTAGGTCTTAGCTAGGTACTCATTCGCCATTCGTGTGTGAAGCTCGATCACCGCTGGCTAGTGGTCTTTGGAGGGAGAATCTCCTTCGTCTATTTGGTTGTCATTTGCATTTCATTCACAGGCCTTTACCTCAGCTGGATTTCATTTATTATTATTATTTTTGTTTGTTTATTTGTTTATCTTTCCAATAAAGTGGGGGATTGCTTAGCTTTTGTAATTACTCAAATACTGAGAAGTTTAATGAATTGGTTTAATGAACAAGTTTTGATCAATTTTAAGGATAAAAACCAATTTAGATCAATTTTAATGAAATGAAATATGTTTGTTAATAATTTTTATTCTTAATTTTGTTGTTAAGTAGATTTTAAATTGGTATTTAAGATGGTAGAGGGAAGATGTTTTAGGTATTATAAAATTATATTCTTTTTTTTTTTATTTTTTGATGGAAAAATAGAAAAAAAGTGGATGGAAGAACTATATTGTATAATGGAATGAAACCTTAGGGACTAAAGAGCTCATTTCTCACACTGCAGTTATTAAGTCATTAATTTAGGCAAACCTCAAGGATTAAATTATAAATTACCCAAAAATAAAATATTTGCCTCAATTTGGGTCGAATTGAGTAGGATCGGATGGGGTGGGTATACTCATTTACTAAACAGAATAGATATTACTTGTCTCATAAGAATTGGATTGGGTCAAATACTCAATGAGACAATAAAATTGTCGTCTCTATTCAAAAGGGTTGGTTTTCACTATTGATTTTTGTTAATTGTTTATATCATTTTACAAAGAAGAAATAATGTCACATATCCTTTTTTTTTTCTATTTTTAACATTTATGTCCTCTTGATTTTTTGTCTAGTCTAGTATTTTTTCTTTTTAACGCTTTTTAAGTTTTTTGTTTTCATTTCTAAATCGTTAGATATATTTTGCTTCTATTAAATAGTTACTTATATTTGTCTATGTTATTTATATTTGTCTATCTCTCAGTTTCCTACTCTCTACTAGAATTATTCGCTTCCTACTCTCTACTAGAATTATTCTCTTTCTCTGCAACCTTAAATTTTCTCTCTTTAAAAGCAAAGATTTTTAGCTTTAGGCTTTCATTTCCTTCGTTGGTGAAGTATCTTTGGGTCAAATTTAGAGGAAGTAAATTTCCTTATTGATCCTCTAGTTGTCTCGCCTACATTATGGTTTGAGAAGGATTCTCAAGTCAGTTCTTCGATGCTAGAGGCTAGTGGATTGAATGGGATAACAGTCGCACAATTGAGGGCAAAGAAGAGAGATGTTAGTAATGATGGCAGTGAAATTGAACATACAGTGGTATCGATTTGGTGTGTGATTTTCATAGTTCCAAGGCATGGAACAAGATGCATTTAGTATTAGCTCTATTGTTAAATTTTTAATTTTCTCATCAATCAAACAGAGAACCTGAAATTTCCTTTGAAAAATTAGAACAAATTGTGCTTGTTTCACTGCAAATTTCCATTGTGCAAAGTTCAATTTCAACAATACTAAATAATATTGTGTTTGGAAAATTGAATTTGAGTACTAAAATCTCCTTCATAATGACTCTAGTAGGGTTCATTATTTGGATGAGTATAATTTGTCAAAGTTATCTCTTATTTAGAATCCATTAAGGCTATATAATTTATGCAACATTAAATAAATTAGATAATTAGAAATTTATAACTAGAAACAAAATGTTGGTGAGTTGTTGTGAATTTAATTCATGAAATATGATCGAAGCTTGATCAAATAAGAGTTAGTGGGCTAATATTCTAAGTCAGGTTTTTATTTTGAGCATATGAAGAAGAAAAGACGGTCAAGAGGGCCAAGCCTTGTGCCTGTCAGAGGGCCTTTGAAGCACAAGTCAGTTTATGGACTTCCATAGTGATTAGATAAGGAGATTTCTCTCCTCTTGTTAGAGAATTTTTTAGTGGAAAAAAGAGGTGAGAGAGTGTAAAATTCAATTTACATGAGTCATATGTCCTTCTCTTTTGTATCATTCTTGCATGGAACAAAAGTTGGATTCCTTTTTAGAGAGGAGAGAGAATGTCTCCTGATAGACCATGCTCCCAATTGGTATGGTTAGTACAAAGGTAGTGGGCATATGTGCACCTATCTTGTTCCTAGGGATGCATTAGGTGAGTGGTGGTGTTGGGGTCCAAAGGCGCACCGCCTGCAGGAGAACTTCTCTGATTCTTGATGGTGACATCTGTACCAGGAGCTCTCAGCCACATAAAATAACTTGCAAAAGAAATTACTTGAGACTAATGTAAGGCAGGGCTTTAGGAAAGCTTCGCCAGCATGGGCCTAAAGGCATAGGCTTCCTAAGCTTATCTCCTTTTGGGCCTTTGCTTTGGGCTTTAATCTTGGCAAGGGCCTTCAGCTTTATGGTAGAGATGGACCTTGGTCTCTAAGACCTATTAGCCCATAGAGCCATTTTTGTCCCTCATCAGAGGCCCCTTGTTTTGTTGAGGTGAGGACAAAGGATGAAAACTCAAATGAAATAATTTTCTTGTCGCCCAATCTTCGCTAAAATAGGAGTCTTCACTTTGATATTATTGGCTTCACATTGGCGAAGGCGAGCTATTGAAAAGTGGGCTTCACTTGGTCAAAATGTTTTGACTGACGGAGGGCTTTCACCTGGTGGGAGTGATCTAATTGGCTAGGGGCTTTCACTTATAGGACCCACATGGGGCAGATAACTAGCGACAGAGTCATTAAATGCATGGATGGCTCATAGGACCATGCATTTAATGCATATCTCTTCATTCTCAAGTGTTTCCATGTATCATTATAACCAGTACGATTCTTCAAAAATTTTAAATGTAAATTACCTTTAGTTTTCCCTAATTATTGGGTAATGGTTATCAAAGAGGTTCTTCTATATATATCCTTTCACTCCTCACTTTAGAGCTCTTATTTGCTTCTTTTGTTTTTTCTGCCTCTCGCTCTCTGTGCTTTCTTCTCTTTCTTCAGTCATGCTCTACAAATTCTTCTTGTCTTTATCCCTGGGACTAAGGAAAAAGAACATCCCTAGGAGAGATAAAGTTAGTTCTACCCAATACCAAAAGATTTTAAAAGAGGAATTGAGGGTAATTACACCCTTGGGTAAGGCTGTTGAGTTCCTCGCCTTTAGCAATAACTTGGACAATATTAATCAATTCTTGTTTTACTGTGCTAAGGCCTCTGAAAGGATTTATTCTAGTGATCCCAAAGCCATTCTTCCTAAAGACAACTGGCACTACATTATTTTTTATCATCAATTAGTGGCTAGTCTTCTTTTCATCCTACCAGGTTTAAAATGAAGTGTTTCAACCACTTCTCTGTGAATCCTATAATGCTGACCCCCAACTCTATAAGGGATATGCATCTCTTCGAAGTTATTTGCTTCACCCATGACATCTACCCTATTGCTTGTCTATTCTAATGCTTCTTTAGAGTCTAAAGCACCCAGAGGTTACCTAGGGCATACATAACATCCGCAAAGCAACTTTAACACTTGTTCTTTAGAAGGGAGAGTAAAGTGAAGGATTGGAAGACTAAATTTGGTCTTGTAGAAGTCATTGATTGCCGAGGCAATAATTCCATTGGCTTCAACTTCTCAAGTTGTTTCTTGCTACCATATGAAGGCCTTAGAGATTAGCCAAAGAAGTTGACAAATAACGAGAAGAGGGATTTAAGGACCCTCGTCCATCAAGGCTTCATTTATGATGCTGAGAAGATGGGGGTTCCATCCACATGAGGGACATCAAGAGAGACCCAACTCCTAGACTTTTATTAAAATATGTTCAATGTATGTTCTTGACCTTCTTCTCCCTGGTGAAGTGTTATGGTGCTTCATTTGTGTTGCTTACGTTGCTATTTGTTTTCATTTATAGTGAAAGTGAAGAATCATTATCATTATCAAGATATTTTGAAGAAGACTGAGGGAATTTCTCCCGAGATTTTTATTCCTAATGCTGAGCTTCACCTTTAGCGTTGCTTGCTTCTTAGTCTGGATTTATGAAGACTTTTGCTTTCCTCTCTAAGAAGCTCATCTCACTACTTGTTAGGTTTGATTTGCCTATAATCTCGCTAGGTCTTTTAGCCCAGATTTACTAGGGCTTTCGCTTCCCTCTCTAGGAAGCTCATCTCACTATTTATGAGGTCTGATCCTAGACTTATGCTTAAACTATGTCCCTATTTGAGTCGAAACTTTAGTGTTCATCATAAGCAATTTTCATTGGTTATTACCTTTTGGGTGGGACTTTTGGCCTTTGCCTGGTGGTGTTCTTACTTTTTTTTTATTCATCATTCATTTATTTATAGAAAATAGAGTTTGAGCTATTTGCTTCTTTTATTAATTTTTTATTAGTGGTACATCTTAAGGTTTTAAATATTCCAAGTGTGCGGAACCTCATCACCTTCCATAGTTACAAGCTTGTAAGTACTAAGACCTATGGCCTTTTTCACTCTTAAAGGTTTTTCCTAAGTACCTGCTAGCTTACCTATGCCTTTATGTCTTTTTGTGGCCTTGAGGAATCTCATAACTAGGTCCCCTTCACTAAACACCCTACTTTTCACCTTCTTATTGAAATGGTTGGCTTCCTACTGTTTGTAAGCTGCCATTCGGATGCTAGCAATGTCTCTTAGTTCTTGTAAGAGGTCCAAGTCAATTCTTTGAGCTTTGTCTCCATAGTAATTTACTCTGCCACTAAGAAGACCTATGTCCACTAGAATTATTGCTTCAGCGCCTTAAGTTAGGCTGAAGGGAGTTTATCTTATTGGTTTTCTTGGGGTTATTCTATATGCCCAAAGCATGTGATGTACTTCATCTGTGTAGCTCGACCATATTTGTCCAACCTTTACTTTAGCCCTTATAGGATCGTTTGATTAGTTACTTCTATCTGGCCATTTGTTTGGGGATGGGCAACAGATGAAAAGTGTTGTCTTATCTGAAGCCCTGAGCAAAAGGCTCATATTTTGGCATTATCTAATTGCTTGCCATTATCGTTGATTAGCTGGTACGGAATGCCAAACTTGCATACAACATTTCTCCATAAAAAATTAATTACTTTTTCTACAGTGATGGTGGCTAGTGCTTCAGCTTCAACCTATTTGTAAAGTATTCAATTGCCATTAGGATAAACTTCCTTTGTCCCAAAGCTACTAGGAATGCTCCCACCATATCCATCCCTTGCTTAGCAAAGGGCTAAAGGCTAGACATTAGTACTTGTTCAACTGTTGGGGATGTATTTGTCATTGTCAAACTTCTGACATAAAGGGCACTTTTTGACAAATGCCATGGCATCATTCTTTATACAGGCTCAATGCCTTCCCGACTTGCACTTTTCCTCCGATATGCATCCTTGTAAGATCCTTCATATATTTCCTTTAAGATATACTCTGTCTTGCTTAGCCTTAATCACCTTTGCCAAGGAAGGAAATAGGTCCTTTTGTATAGAATTCCATTATGGAGGGAAAAGTGTGCACTTCTCCGTTTGATCTTCCTCACTTCTCTATCATCTTTAAGCAGTTCCCCTTAATCTAGTAGTGATTGGATTTAACCAACATTGCTCCTTGTCATTTCCATTACTTCTCCTCATTCCTGGATGCTAAGAAAGGCCAAAGTACCCACATAAAATTCTCAGAGGAAGTTCAACAGGATGGGAGGTAGCTAACTTGCTAAGGCTATCTGCTTTGCAGTTTTCTTCTATTGGAATCTTTTGAAATTATAGTTGTACCCCTTTGTCCTTCATTTTCTATATAATTGCCTTCGTTTTCTATATATATTTAGCCATGCTCACTTTTTTGCTTCAAACTCCCCTTTATTTGTCTAACTACCAGATGGGAATCACTATACACGACAAGTTGCTCTAGACGAAGGCAGTCGAGGAAGAGCAGGCCTTGTATCATTGCCTCATATTTTGCAGCATTATTCATGGCTTCAAAATCTAACCCTAAGGCGTACTCCAATGAAAAATCTTAGGCACTTCTAAGCACTATGCCTACTCCATTGCCTTCCTTATTAATTATGTCCAAGAATAATTAATAAGATAATAGTCCTCTATATTTCCTATATTAGATGTTTAATTTCAATTTACAACTAAGTCCTTGATACCATAGGACTAATTCTTGTTCAAATTCCCAAGATTGATTGAGAATTGTAAATTGGGATTTAGGCTATATTTGGTAATGCATAAACAGTATTAGATATGAATTATATACTAAAAAAAAATACTAAATTTTATAGCAATATATATTGCTTACAGTGATTTGTTCCTTTTTTTTTTTTTTTTTTTATAAGAGATTCTACTGTTATAATGTATAATATGTGCTATAAATTGAATCTATTAGATACATTATAATACACAATTGTTTGCTTTTACTGAAGAAGGTAGTTCTATTAAATTCATGTTATGTATAAACAGTATTAGATACATATAATATACTAAAAGAATACTAATAGTTCTATTAAATTCTTATAGTAATATATACTATTTGCCATGGTTTGTTGCTTTTTTTTTTTTTCCTTTTATAAGAGACTAATACCATATGCTATAAATTGAATCTATTGGATACTTTAGGGTAATTGCATCTAAGGTCATATTCATCACTAAACTTTAATTTTTTACAATTTAATCACTAAACTTTAATTTTTTTCATTGACTGGTCATTAAGCCAATTCAGATGAAGAATTCACTAGAAAATTGATGTGGCATTCCACTTCACCTATAAATGTTGACTAAGATGGACTTGTCAGCTTGCCATGTCAGAGTATTAAAATTGCATATAAAGTTATTAAACTTTGCCCTATTTTCTAATTTGGTCACTAACTTAAACTTTGCCCTATTTTCTAATTTGGTCACTAACCTTTAATTTCATATAATTTGATCACTAAATTTTAATTTTTTCACAAGTGGGTCACTAAGACAAATCCGGTAAAAAACTCATCAAGATTAACTTAAATAAGCTCATCTTGATATCAAAAATATAAAAATATGAGTCGCTCACCCTTACTCTTCATTTTTCCACTGAAAAACGACTGAAAACTTCATAGGTCTCATTCTTCGATCTCCATTTTCATTCAATATCAAGCGATGAATAGGTATTGAAATGATGGTCTAGATGTTGGGAGTTAAATGATACTAAGAACTCTCAAAACCATGGCTAGAAATGATATAAATCATCCTTGGATGTGTCAAATTTGTTTTCGTGATCCTCATGTGAAAAAAAATAAAATTTAGTTATCAAATTGTAAGAAATTAAAGGTTTATGACCAATTAGAAAATAGTACAAAATTTAGTGACTTTGGATACAAATTGATATGACAAGGTGACATGTCCAGTTTAATCAACATTTGTAGGTGATATGGAATGCCAGGTTAGCTTTCCGGTGAGTTTTTCATCTAAATTGGCTTAGTAATCTATTGGTGAAAAAAATTAAAATTTAGTGATTGAATAGTAAAAAATTATAGTTTAATGATCAAATTAGCAAACAATCTAAAGTTTAATGACTTTAGATGCATTTTACCCAATACTTTATGATATAAAATTATTTGCTTTGATTGAAAATTCTAGTTTTTGTGAATTCATGCCAAGTATAATTAGTATTAAATATAAATCATATATTAAAAGAATGCTGAATTTTATGGTAATATGTATTGTTTGTTGTGATTTGTTTTTTTATTTTATAAGAGATTTGTATTTCTAATTTGTATCATATATTGTAAATTGAATCTATTGGATACTTTATAATAAACAATATTTTATTTTTATTGAAGAAGTTAATTTTTGTAAATTTATACCATATATAAACAGTATTGGATACGAATTATATAGTAAAAGAACACTAAATTTTATAATAATAAATATTATTTACTCTGATTAATTTTTTTTTTTGTTTTGCGGTGCTACCAAAATAATGCTTATATAGTAAATGTTTTTCTAATCTTATTTAATAGATGCCATATATCGTGATTGATGCTTTTTTTTAAAAAAATTATTTTTTAAATTCTCAATAAACAGAAATAATATTAAATATTACTAGTATACTAAAAGGATATCAAATTTTATACATGTATTATGTTTCTTGATACAATAAATAAACTAGCAGAGAAAATATACCAAAAAATAATAATAATAATAAACCATCATTGGCCATAAACCTTATTATTGCTTGTTGTCTGTTCAACCTCCAAATTTTGATCACGCCACAGTCCACATTATGTTGTCAAATTTTTATTTGTTTATTTTTTACAATAAGAAATTATTTATTGTTATTTTTGAATTTTATTCCCTTTCTATTTTTCAATTTTATATATTTTTTCAATTTATATATAATTTATACCATTTATTGTTATTTTTTAAAATTTTGAAAATCTATTTCTTGACAATATCTTAGTCTTAAATATTAATTATATTGTAAAAGAATACTGAATTTTATTTAATATATTTTATAAATTAAATATTAAATAATATTATATATTAATTATTTGCTAGAAATATATTTTTTTATTAAATATATACTGTTTATTATAACTTTTTATTTTATTTGAAATTCGTGAATTATATAAATAGTGTGTATATTAAATCTATATGCCAAAATTAAGAAAAGCTATAAAAGCAATTTTTTACATATTTATATGTGGATAGCATTTTTCTTTTTAAATAAGATTTTCAAATTTTATAATTTTTATTATTTGAAATTTTAATACCAATAGAGATGGCAATAAGTTGGAGAGATTAAAAAAAAAAAAAGCAGTAGAAAATTAGACTATTTGGCACTATAAAATTAAAAATTATAAAAAATATAAAATAAAAAATTGCCTCATATATATGATATAACCAAATAACTGAAGGGAAGTAGCAAAAAAAGCTTCACGTATCATTAACAATGTACCAATGTACTAAAAGGATCCACTAATCAATTCATTAATTTTTTAACATATAATCATAGCTAAAAGGCTAAAAAAATAGTTGCTCTATTTTTGGAAAAAAATTTGCCTCCAAAGCTGTTTTTGCAGAAAAATAAAATTTCAGTGGTCAAATGTTAATTTTTATCCTTTTATTGGCTTATTTGTGTAAAAAGCCCTTTTACAAATAAGGGATAACTAATGTTTGGGCCTGAGCGTCTGAAAACCTAAGGCCCAAAGTACAAATCTTTCTTGCCATATCCAAAATGCCAAAGCCCCGCCGTCTACATACAAAACGATAACGTTTCTTGCCACGGTTTTGACACCATCGGGGCAAGATGGTAAAACAGAACTACATAGATTCTCTCTATATAAATTCCCAAACCCTAATTCCGGCCTCTTAGCAGCAGCTCGTCCATTTCTCACAGAGCCGCCAAATATCCCCTCTCAGAGAAAAGAGAGCCAGAATGACCACCCGATTCAAGAAGCACCGGAAGAAGCGCGGCCACGTGAGCGCTGGTCATGGGCGTATCGGCAAGCACAGGAAACACCCTGGAGGTCGCGGTAACGCTGGAGGTATGCACCACCACAGGATCCTCTTCGACAAGTACCATCCTGGGTATTTTGGAAAGGTCGGCATGCGATACTTCCACAAGTTGAGGAACAAGTTCTGCTGCCCTATCGTCAACATTGACAAGCTCTGGTCAATGATCCCTCAGGAAGTTAAAGACAAAGCCAGCAAGGATAATGTGCCGATGCTCGATGTCACTCAGTTTGGCTACTTCAAGGTACTGGGTAAGGGTGTGCTACCAGAGAATCAGCCGATTGTGGTAAAAGCTAAGCTGGTATCCAAGATTGCTGAGAAAAAGATAAAGGAAAATGGTGGAGCTGTTGTCCTTACGGCTTAGGTTTGTTTTGTTTTGCTTTGTGAACTTTGAGTGATATTAATGGCTAGTTTATTATTATTATTATTCTTGTTTTGGTACTTTTTGTTATAAATGGATATGAGTTGCTTTGCCAGTTTAGATCTTTGGTCTTTGCATTTATTTATTGAATTGGTGATCTGGTAGATGTTTTTCATGCATGGATTGTTTGAAGTGCTTCGAAAATTCTGACTTTTGAATTTGTCTAAAGTGATTTTCTTTTCTTTACTCCTATCAGATTGTTTATGCTGGATGATATGTTTTGTGGGATGTTCATTTTTTTATACACCTAAGTTTATAGGTGCTTAAAGATTTAGTAATTAAGTATGGTTTAATCATTTTCAAGTTGGGGAAATTTGTACTTAGAATGCATTGATTTGGATTTGTTTGAAATCTATAAATTTATATATCTCTTGTTAGCATAAGCAATTTCAAATTTTAGATTTTAAATTTGAAAGAGAAAATGGAGATTTTAGGTTGAAATGGAGATAGTAGATTGTAAACAAGAGGATTTGAAATGTTAAGTTTTTGAGATTTTAGGTTTTACATGGTGCTCAATCTTAATGACCTAAACTAGTAATTTGACCATAAATTGGTTATGAGTAGCCATGGATAAGTTGATTTAATAATAAATAGTTTCATTCCTTCCCGATGATTGCAGAGACTGATTGTGCATATATCCTGTAGTACTGAAATGTTTTTGAATTCTTATTGCACTTTTGATCTGATTAGGCTGAGGAACACTAGCTTAGTATCAATGAATGGTTGGGCAGTTCTTGTCAAGCATTTTGACTTAAGAAGCGCTCTAACAGTCTAATTATAAAATGAGAATGGCTTATTAGTAACTTTTTCTAATACTTCCCACTCCATGTAACTTGTATTTTCAGGAGTAGTCAGTATTACAGAGTTTGTGTAATATGATTGTCATAATCTTGTTTCATGGCTTCTAATTGCATGACAATAAAAAATGATTGGTTTGAAGTTTTAAACTTTGAATCACTGACAGATCAATGTCTCCCTACTTTTTAGAGGTCACTACTAATTTAAGATTTCATAGAACTCTTCCATTTTTATAAATTATATATATATATATATATATATAGAATAAAAAATAATTGAGCCTTTGCAAAGTCTCCAAGTGCTCCATCCTTGTTCTTAAAATCCATGAGCCTCTTCTTCACATCTCATTGATTTACATGGATAATTTTCTATTATTTTTTGAAAATGAAGAAAGTCATCTATACCTGCTGAACTGTTTCATGGAAATTACCAAGAAATATATATTGATTGATAAATGTTCAAACCAATGACCCTTAGCATTGTTAATTGTCTCCAACCATTATGTGCAAAATTATGTTTGGAACAGAAGCATCTAAATATAAAATATTTATGCTCATTTCATTTGAATTTTTGGGATGAGTAATTCTCAGGATCCAGGTCCCTTGAAAAAATGCTAAAATGAACCGACTTAAAAAAACCAACTGAAGCTTTAGATCACTGTAGGAAAGGGATGCAGCAAGCCTTTATACAATTTTGTGGGTCTGTTCGGTAGGATGCCCAGTATCTCTATCTTAGTCTATTGGATATTTTCAATCGCTTTCTCTTTATTGTTAATGGAATTATGACGACGCAACTTGAGCTACATGTACGTCTCAGTTCAGGATAGAAATAAAAAATAAAATAAAGCTACATTTCCCTTTTGCCATTCATAAACGAAGTCCAAAATATATTATTGTTTTTCCATTTTTCCCTTTAGCCTAATAAGGAAGAAATATGCTGCTGCTTTATTACGGTTGAATAATGTTTTTAAGATGGCATTAAAATCCCATTTTAGAATTGGCAAAGCCTTTTTCCTTGCTTTTGGTCGTATAATTATCAGCTACTGTACATTTGTGGAAAATGGAAGAAAACAGAGACCAAGAGACTGAAAAAAAAAAAAAAAAAAGAAAGGGGTAAATGATGACCTGAAATTTGGAAGAGCAATAAGTCTCAAACCAAGGTGGGTGAGACTTTGAAGTCAATAAAAGAAAAGATTTTGGGTGATTTTGTCACGAGATTTCTCTTGGAAAACTCTATTAAACTGCAGAGATGGTAACAGATTTGAATAGAGAGGACATATTGATGAGTTTCGAGACTTTGGGCTTGCAATTGCATCGTCTCAGCAATCCAATTTATTTTTCTATTCAAGATTGTTTAAAGACAGAAAAAGAGGTGGTTTTTACTATTCAAATCAAAATGATAATCAAGTGCAGCGTGCATATGACTGAATTATCAATTTCTAATTACTAAGTTAATTCACTATAAAAATTTTTATTGTAACTATCATATCCTGTCTGAATGCTCCTTCCTTGCTTGAGGAAAATTGTCTTAAGAAAACACCGAGTGATTTTTAAGGACATGAAACGAGTTTCAGTACTCACGATTAGAACGGTTATCATTCGGAAAATTGATTTGTTATTTGAAAAATGATTTTAGAAATTGTTACCCTAATTTATTTTTAAATAGCAAAAATTAAGGAAAAATTCAATTTACAACTCCAAGGATAAAAATCACTAGTCTTCGAACCAAGTTGAGCTTTTTTTTTTTTTTTTTTTTTCCAGAGATTTATGTTGGTTTTGGGTTTAGGAAATTTAAGTGTCTGGATAGCAATGCATTTGAATGCTAAAAAAATTTTCTTTCGAGGGGACTGCCCCCAAACTCTTGCCTACTAACTAACTAGCTGGACCACTGTACTAACTATGCGTAATGCACTAAACTTAGCAGGTGTTAGGCTGCAGTCAGATGATCTTATCAGAATTATCTTTTCTGTAAATCAATTCTAATGATAGTGAACTCAATAGTTGGGATAATATAAGGAATAAAAGTGATGTCTAGGTCGGTACTTAGATATGTTTGGGTGAGAGACATGGCTGATAAAAGAAGGTGATAAAAAGAATCACATAGATATTTAAACAATCATTCCTAAATATTTATGGGTAGAAAATGTAGCTGATAAATGAATGCTAGAAAATAGGCCAAAGGGATATCTAGGCTAATGGCTAGATATTTTTGGGTGAATTGATAGATTTGGGTAAAAAATGTGAAAAGTGAAACCATATAGATATCTAGGTGATCATTTTTAGACATTTATGGGTGAAATTGATGGATTTGGATAAAATAGATGGAAAAAGGAACCATATGGATGTCTAGGTGATCATTTTTAAATACTTATGGGTGGAAGAGAATTTTAGACAAAAAAAATTAGTGAAAAAAGAGTCTCGACCTATAGGGAATCAATTCGAGAGATTATGACAAGATTTTGGTAAAGAGAGAGCCTTAGCCTATGGCGAGTCGGCTCAAGAGATTCTGAAAAGATTTTGATGGGAGAGCTTCGGCCATTGGCGAGTCGACTTGACAGATTCTAAAATGATTTTGATAAAAAGAATGCCTCGGCCTATAGCCACTCGACTCAAGAGATTCTAAAAAGATTTTGATAGGAGAAAAGCCTCAGCCTATGGCGAGTCAGCTTGAGAGATTCTAATAGGATTTGGATTGCACAGAAGAAATTTTAAATGTGAGGGGTTTGGCGTTTTAGAAGGCTTGAAGGAACTTTGTTGGGATTAAAGGGATTATGGAAGTCACACTTCATCGATTATATCTGGAAAGATATCATTTAACTTCAAAAAGGCATTAATCAACTTTAAAAGGTGTCGATCAGCTTTGAGAAAGTACCAGTCAACTTTAGGAGAGGCTATTAGCTTAGCTTATACATGATGATGCATGATTGCAGATGGTTACATAGGTGTTGGTACACAAATGATGCATGTTTATATGTGCATATTTTAAAATTCATGGACCTTTTGTTTAAATTTTATGCCATAAATGATTTGTGCTGATGCACATAATGGATGAATGTATGGATACAAGTGGGTGGATTCATATATTTACTTTGTGAATGCAATTTTTCATATGACTTTTACATACATGGAAGCCATGTTTTAGACACTATATGCATTTGTGGACTGAGAAACTCAACTTGAGTTGGTATGAAATAGTTGCCATAGTGGCATTGCAAAGAGTTTGAGTGGATTGAGATTTTCCAGAGGGCTTGCTTCAAGTTTTAGCATATGATGGCCTGTGTTTTCTATTTTGGTGCTACTAAAGAGAAGTTGTATCTCACCTTTGAGAAGTTCAATGTTATGGCTTTGTTGCAACCCAAAGGTAGCTCTGGTGGTGTCGGAGCTTAGAGTTTGGCATCTTCTAGTTTTTCAAAAGTTTTTTGGACTTACCTTAGGATGTCACAGGCTAGATGGTGGTTAGTGATGGCCAAGTGAATTTGACTACTGTGATTAAGAAGTTTCGTGATCCTGGCAACTAGGGAGATATGAGAGTGCAAAAGCTAAGGATGAGGGCCATAGTTTTCTATTTGAGAGTCGCTTACCTATTTCACTGGTCTATTGATTAGAATGATGCCAGAGTGGCAAGATTAGTATTGCAAATGAAACAGAGGCATTTTATGGTTAGAACTGTGCTGGGAGAGACACTGATGAGTCTCAATTATTTTGTTTGGGTTTTAGAGAGATGGACTATCTTGCCAATTTTTCTTCAAGTAAGAAAAATTTGTCTGCTCTTATCCTTTCTATTAGGGATGCTATGTGGGTGTCTGGTTTTAGGTTTTGGGTTGTTTTGCAGGTGCGGCTGATAGATTACTTTTGGATGGTGGCCCCTGCTTTTCAATCTATATATGCCTCATTGAGACTTGGTTAGAGATTAGACAGAATGGTTATCGGAGCTTATCTAGAAGGATATATTTTGGCACTGTCAATGGTAATGGATCAAATCTTTCATGATTAGGGGCCACGGGGTGTTGAGTGCTTTACTTGTTAGGTTTGGTTTAAATAACCTTCCACCAGGGAATGAGGGTTTTGAGGCAAACTTTGGATATGCTCCTAGTTTTTCTTTTTGGAGTATGAGCGGATCATAGCTTCCATTACCAGAATGGTTGACTGAAAGAGTTATCATGTTGTTCATTCTGGAATTTCATTTGGGACCACAGAGAGAAGTGGCAGATGGTTGATAAAGGTGGTTTGGCTAGTTAAGCGAGAGTACCATGCTACCTTACTGAGGGGAATAGAGGATGACATAGCTGAGAAGGGAGAGACAGCAAAAGTGACAACAGAGATAAATGGGATACTAAGCCTATGGAGAAGACTAAAAAAGCGATTGTAGGTTGAATTGGTGACTTAGACTGCAGTGATGGGGCCAAAGGAGACACTACATTAGAGGTTTAGAGAAGGACTACTGCAATTAAGGCTAGGAGGAGGATTATATTTTTTAGACCAAGAAGAGGATTTTAGTTGCAGCTCCAACTTATTGCTACACAAAGGAGGATTTTTGGGAGCAGTTTCAGAACTATTGATACTCAAGAGAAGGTTTCCAATACTGCTATGATAAGTAGTTTTGGTTCTGCTAGTACTTCTATCGCTACTGCAAAGGGAACTACAGAGACTTGAAAGAGGATTGTGCCCATTTGAAGAGATTGTGGCAGACTCTAATTCTAATGAGAGCACACATTTGAAGAGATTGTGGCATACTCTAATTCTGACAAGAGCACAAGAGATGTGCACCTTAGGAGATAGAGAAGGATAGACCATAACTTCAAACATGACTTTTTTTGCTTTTTGTGTTCAGGATACTTGTTGGTCGACAAGACTACATGATATAAGATAAGCTATAAATAATGTGGAAAAGGCTATCCTTTTTTTTTTTTTGTCATGATGATGGGTTGCATTTTGTAAAATTTGATTACCATTAAATGAGACATCTTTTATTTTTGCTCTAATTTCTGCCTAAACCACCATTTTGGATTTTTAGCTTAGCGAGCATTATTTTTCTTCTTCTTTTTTTCTTCATTTTTTTCTATCTTTTTTAGGCAAAAGAATTAACTAAATGATGTATTAGGCACAGAGAAAATGAGAATGCGATGCAAATAAAATATTTTATATTATGATTTAGACTGCACTTAAGTCAAGCTGCCTACATATCCCTTACATCACTTTTTTATCAATCATTTCCTTTAAAGAGAATAAGATCTACGTAATTTTGATGCAGTTGTATGAAAAACATATATGAAATGCAGATGTCATCTTCGGATGATGTATCATTTCAGCTGATCCAGTTGCGAGGATGGGAGAATTCACTTCCATCCACTTTTATGAAGATGGCCTCTTCATCGAATAGAATCTTTTTGAGCATGTACAGTCTGGCTTGATTTGGTCTGAACTTTCCTCTTAGATCATGAATAAAAGTTTCAATCTTTTCCTTCTTGCAAACACTTGTCTTTCACCTTCTCGCTGAAATGCCCGGCAGGTCTCTATTGATAGCCCTGAATTTTGTACAAAGTATCCTTTATCTTTTTATCAATGCCGTTCAATTGGTCATGATGCCCTCTGATCTACTCCCTGCGGCTTTTGCTGGCTAGGCTTCTTGTGTGTGTAGGTCTTGATCTTGTAAACTTCGATTCTTAGATCTGTCCCTGTCAAGTCTTTTGGTTTTAATACAAAACAATTGATGTGATGATTTTTTTTTGTGCCATAATTAATTATTTCTTTTGCCCTTTTTCTTTTTTTCTCTTTTTTTTTAATTTTTAGTTTTTAATTTTTTCTTTTGTTTTCCTTTTTTAGGTGTTCCATTCAAAGATGAATAAAAAAAAATTAAAGTAAATTAGAAAGTTCAAACTTTTTATTTCTGATAAAAGTTCCATCAATAGTTACATTAAAGGATAAGCCTAAAAGGTAAAATATAGACTCAAAAGCGCAAGACCTGATGACTCAAATTCAAAGAAAGATTTAACAGAAATTGACTCAAAAGACTTAAACTCAAACTCAAGTGACTTAGATAGACTCAAACGAGTTGGACATAGAATCGGAGGACTCAGACATAGACTCAAAAGACTTAGATAAAGGTGTAGCAGGGCCGACACTCTTTTTAAAATACCAATTATTTGGTGGAGTTTGAGATGGTTGAATGAGCTTAGTGGTTTAGACAAGGATTTGTGGCAATATTGGGCTTTGGCCTGGGGCAATGATGTCTCATTTGTTGATGAGATCTTAAATTCTATGTCTCAGAATCTTATCTGTCTTGTGTAGGAGACAACATTTATCTCCCCTCCTTTTTGGGTGGTGGAGCTGATGGTGTTGTTGTTCTTATGATATCTCATGCTAGACGATTCATCCTTGATTTGTCCTTATTAAATCAAATCCTCTATCTTGCTGGGAGTGGCCATGAGGGCTTTAAAGTTGGAGAGGTATTGAGTTTGCAGATGTGTCTAGTATTGGGGGAGGAGGTTCTTGGCAATGATGTCAATTTGCTTTATTTGAGATGGATGGTTCACCATTTGTGTTAGTTTTGACCTCCACCTTGTAAGGAACACAATGAAGGATTCTCTTTAACCTTGCTTGGTTGTTTCTAGATCCCTTCAGGTAACATCCACTTCAATATTATGGTGGTATTGTTTGACAAATGCATTGCATATGTCATCCCAAGTTTTCTTATGATTTTAGTCCAAATCTAGCAACCATTTAATAGTGGCTCTAGTCAAGGACTGTTGGAATAACTGAGCAAGGAGCTCGCCATCCACACCAAAAGGTCTTATGATGCTCACATACATCTTAAGGTGAGTTTTAAGGCAAGTGATATCATTAAACTTGTCTATGACTAGCATTATGAATTTAGGTGGACCCGTGCATTTTAGAAAAGAGCCAAAGAGTTAACATCTATCATGTCTTCATACTTCTTGATGTTCTTAAGTGTTCTTTCTATGGTTTCAAATTTCTCTATCAATTTTTTAGCTTCAGGGAAGCTAGAGAAATCTCCACTTTGAAAGGATTTCTAGTGGGAGTGAGGGTAATGGCATTTAGACCCAAAGCTGCAAAGGTTAGAGTTTCTGGTGCCTTTTCTTTATCGGTGAGATCAATAACGGAAGGAGTGAAAGTTGGGGCATGGCTAGTTCCAGCTTGAGTGGAAGGGAGCTCAACACGAGTGGGAGAAGAAGTGATGGTGGCATTAGTTATTTCCTTGAATTTATTGATGATGGATAGGCATTGAGAGTTAAGGGCATTAGCAAATGTGGCAGACTAGGTATTGACAATATTGGTGAACGAGTCAGATTAGGTCTTAAGGCAGTGATGAGTAAGGTTTGAAAGTTTGCTCTTCTTTCTTGAGGAGGCTAGTGAAGAAAGCGTTTATGGCGCCTTAGTCGAAGTTGGAGGTGTTGGCCATTGGTACATTTAAATAAAAAATAGATAAGAATACATAATTGTAAAGAAAAAGGGGATGAATATAATGGTATATCAGGAAAAGGATTCTCTACATATGGTTGGTCACTGTGTTTAACATGTTGATAGGGTGAGTGTGTGAGGTTTTGTGTTTAGCGGTGATGGACCACAGGTTTTGGTGTTTGAGGTGTTTGGATTTTATTATCAAATTTTCTCATGTTGTATGACAATGTCATGATGTATGTCAAAAAAGATTTCATGGGCTTATGCATGAATATTTCCATTATTACGGTACATGGAATCTAAAGTCAGCGTTAGGGTGATTACATGAACAAGGGTGAAGGCTAGTTTGATTAAGGATCCCTGTTCCATTAGAGCATCGATTTACCTAACCATATGTGAGATAAAGAGCCTTGTGTGGGTCTAACAGCACTGATTGCTCTTTATACCATCGAAATGATCGGGGATTTATTGTGGGGTAGAATGCTTTTGCTGTCTCCCAACATACTCAAAAAGAGTTGTCGAGCTAATGCTACTCACCATCTAAAAGTTTTTTCTAAAATTAAGGTTAGGCAAAGAGCCTTTATTATGCAAAGTAATACATAAAAGTCAAATTATATTTAATGAGCCAAATGGAGATTATTTTGAAAAATTTTTCCTTAACCAAATAGTAATCCTCTTATTTGATTTCCTTTTATTTTAAAAGGTGGCAACTGGTCTCCAGTGAAGTTGCCAATTGTGAGATCTCACCCGATCATTCCTCTCTTGCTCGGAGAAAATTACCTTAAGGAAAGGCCGAATGATTTTTAGAGAGGTCATAGAATGAATTTCGATTCTCATGATTGAAACAGTTATCATTCGAAAAATTGATTTGTGATTTCAAAAAAATTTCAGGAGTCACCATCCTAATTTATTTTTAAATGAAAAATTAAGGAAAAACTCAATTTGTGACTCTAATTTATTAATTTTGTAATTAATTTACCCAACAATAAAAATCACTAGTCTTAAAATAAAGTTAAGATCGGGGACTAGGTTTTTTGTTATACAATCTAAATTTGGCTATAAAGTTTAATTTGACTTAAAAATTGGTTTCATGAATTGCAATTATAAGATAATAATTAAAATGCATGAGCATAGCATAGTTATGAAATGCATGATGAAATTCAAGAAATAAACATCCACAAGTCAAGAAAAGTATTCCCTCTATTCCTTATGGATTCTAGCGGAACCACATAATCGCTCTTTGATTTCAAAACAATTAAATCAACTGAATACACTAATTAATTGGAAAATAAAAGGGGAAAGTTAATTGATTGAGATTTGGATTTAAATTCCAAACTTATCAACATATCCTATTGAATATGGATCAAAATCCACGTAGTTTGTTCCATAATTAAATGAAGAGGTTTAAAAATTGATTTGATTGATTGATTTGATTTGGGATTGTGAGAGAGAGGAAAAAACTGATGCCTTTGCTTTTGATGGGCAAAGAGTTTTACTATACTGAAACTCTATTTTATCAGAATTGGGTGATTGGATTGATTAGATGATTAATTAATTAATTAAAATGATTAATTAACTAATTAATGTGATGAAATAGATGGATAGATTAATTAATTAATTTGAATAAAAGGTGGAAAAAAAGATTAGTTTGATTTTGAAAAAAAATGATTAATTAATTAATTAATTGAGTGATTAATTTTAATTTAAAAAAAAGTTTTAGTTAATTAAAAAGATTAATTAACTTGGTTAGGGTGAGATAATTAATTAATTAAAAATTTAATTAATTAACTAGAGAGTGATTGGAGGGAGAAGAAGAAAAAATTTTAAGAATAATAATCTACTCAAATTCAAAGGGTGAGGAAAATGAAAGAATGAAGGAGAGTATTTATAAGAAAAGTGCATAAGGATAGTTGAGAATTGAAAAAGTGAAAAGACCCAAAAGGATAGGGTCAAAAGGTACTAAAAATTGAGCTGAAAAGAGAAAAATGGATATTTTGACGGCAGAAAGGAGGATCACAGGCACGAATCCGCACAAAACTTGGTGTGGATCCACACCATGTTAGCGCGGCTATCATGCATCGTGCAAGGAAAACGAGGATCCACACCAAGTTGGCGCCGCTCAATTTTTTTTTTATTTTTTTATTTATAAAGATTGATGTTGGTTTGAGGTTTAAAAAATTTGAGTGTCCAAATAACAATGTATTTGAAGGCTAAAAAAATTTTCTTTCAGAAATGCTGCCTTCGAACCATTCCCTGCTAACTAGCTAGCAGGATCACTGTACCAGATTGCGTAACGCACTAAACTTAGCAGGTGCTAAACTGTGGCCGAATAATAAAGGTGCAAAATTGGAGGTTTACAGTAACACAATTTATCTATTTATATTCCTAAATATTTGGCCATTGTAATTGTATTTCTAGATTAAATTGTAAAACATTTTTATAAATAGGAATTTTCAAAATTGTTCTGAAAAAATCAATTTAAATATTTAGGAACATCCCTTTATAAGTTGCATGAACAAAAGTTGAGAGCCTACTTGGAATACAGAATGTAAGCTTGCATCCCCCATTTTATTTTGCAATTTGATTGTTAAATTATCCTATATCGGTGATATTATTGAATATTGCTGCCTTTGGTTGTTGTTATCATTGGGGCGTGTAAAATCAAACTAAAATTGAAAAATTGAACCAAATTAATAGGTTTGGTTCAATTTTCTTATAATATTAGTTCAGTTTGATTTTATATATATATATATATACATATATATATATATATATATATACACACACACACACACCCCAAAATTAACACTTAAATTTATCTCATATTTATAAAAAAAAATGTCCAAAAAAAGCTCAGCAGCCTAAAATCGACAAACCAAACCAAATTGAATCGAACTTTTCAGTTCTACTCGATTCAATTTTTATACTTACTGCGGTTCAACAATTTATAAAACTTTAAAAACTCGATGTTTGGTTTTTCAATTCAGTTTGATGTTAAGCCAAATCAATTGCACACCCTAGTTATCAGAATATGACTAATAATATTAATTATGTCATGTAAAATTTGACTTAGTACTGTTAATGTTCTTTTGTTGTGCATTATTTAATAATAGACCTGTTTATAGGTTCAGATATCTGCTCAGTCTATCTAAGTTCGCTCTAAAACATACGGGCATAGAATTTTTATTTTTTTTTAAAGATTTATCCATGTCTGAGCCCAAAAAAAAAAAATCAATTATTTTTTGGACAAATTTGAAAAAAATATTTTTTTGAGGTCTGCTTGACAAGTTTGATCCATATGAAAATTTACATGTAAAATATTATATATTTTAAATGCATATCGAGTTTAATCAAAATAATAAATCCATATAGTTGAGTTAAACCGAACTCAGAATTAAGTTTAAAAAATCAAGCCTAATCAAGCTTGGCCTAAATCCTTCCAAACTCAGTCCATGAACAGTCAACTCAATAATAAAGTTTTTTACTTTGTTTTTTTAATATTAGTAGGTAAATGGTCTCAAATCTAAATATATTGTTTACAAAAGATATACATTATCATAGGTATATATATGGTAAATAATTCTGAAATGTACAATTTTTTTTTAGAGTGAGGGATATATTTAAATTCATTTCAAATGATGAATTAATTTAAATAAACACATAAATTAATTTAAAATAATTTTATAATTTAAATAAAAAACAAATGCATTATCATTACATTAAATTTATTCGTGGCCCACAATATTATAGCAAAAGATTATATCAGCTTATTTTAATTGTTGGAATAACCCCAAATAAACTATTATCGATACTGTGTTGCTATTGAATTGGTTTCTATTAATCATCATAAACTTTTGATTCAAAGTGTAATTTTCTTTTTTAAAATTTAATGTACTGAAACTCTACCTCAAAATTTTTTAATTTAAAAAACGACTATATACCAATTAAACATTGAAAATTTAACTTTTGGAGATAATTCTAGGATTTTTTGCTTTACCCTTTTTAATTTAGACTAAACTATAGTTTGAAAATACTCCTTTTTTTTTTTTTTGCCAGATAGTTTGAAAATACTTTGAGAGGTCAAAATAGTATAGCCATTGATTGTTATATCCAAAGGTGCGGAGCAACACCAGAAGTGCGGATCTGGTGCTTTTCGGAATAAATTTCGCTGTAATTGGCCGAATTGGGCCCCTAGAAGTTATAGCTTCTCTTGATTTCGCGGTATCCATTCATGTAGCCAATCTAACTATTTGTTGCGAGTAATTGTCCTCAGTATGTCTTTTTAAAATATATGCCAAAATATATTATTTTAAAAAATATTTATCCATACATATATTGTTCGATATTTAAAATATCAAATTAGTTGTACATAAATATAGTTTGGTATTTTAAATATCGAATTAGTATTTATTCAGCCTTTTTCCTTTGTCTTTTTGCGTGTTGTGGGTCCGTGTACTATAATTCGGCATTTAAAATATCGAACTAGTAGACACTTTGCAGCAGTGGAACCCAAGTACAGCAGTTCGATATTTAAAATATTATACTGTACACCATCCTCCACCCACCCAACTGCCCTTTCAAATTACTTTGCCTTCAAATTTTTATTTTTATTTTTATTTTTATTTTTATTTTTTGTTTCCTAGATTCATCCCAGCCTTCAAACTTTACTTTGCCCTTTTTTTTTTCCCAGGTCCCATTTCACTTTGAAGAAGAAGAAGAGGAAGAAGATAAAGGTAAATTTTATTTTTAATATTATAAATAATTTATATATTTTTTATTTAATATTTAAAGCATTTTTTGTTACAAATAATTTTAAATATGAATGAATAATAATTTAGAAATGATATATATTTTTAGAACAATAAAAAAAATTTAATTGAAAGAGATAAATTTTATTTTTTTATTTATTTAAAAATAACATAAGATAATAATATATATTTTTTATTATTTTTTAATTGTGTGATAATATTTGTTATTATTTTGTTAAAATGTTATTTGTTATTTTATATAATTGATTGTTTGTAATTTTTTAGTATTGTGTTAAAATATTTAAAGTAAAAATATCTAAAATAATAAAAATTATGAATATAATTGGGCATAAAAATAATAATAATATGAATAAAATAACAATAGTTATTATTATTATTGTTAGATAATAAGTTAGTTATAGCATATCTTGTTAATAATTGATTTCTTATAACTTTTTTAATTATATATTTTTATTTTTTATATTTTATGACATAATTTATTAATAAATTTTATTAGTTTATTTTGTATAATGAATTGCTATTTTTCGATGGGCATAAAAATATTTAAGTAATTTAATAAGATAATGTGTAAAGTATAGTAATAATAATTATAAAATAATAATAATATAAAATATTAATATTAATTAATTGGTAGAAATTTGAGCATTTTATTTTTTATAAATAATTATAAATATGACCGAAAATATTAATATTTTTTTGTAGGTCATATTAAAAAATATTTGAATTTTTAAAGAAATTTTGCATGAAAAGAGATAAATAACATATAAATGCATGACTATGTTAATAATATTTTGTTTGCTTAATATTAGAATTTATTTGTGTCCTTAATTGTTCTAATCTACAAATAATAATGGAAAAAATTGGGTTTGCTTATTAATTTTCTTGTTATTACATAATTAAAATTGAAAAATTGAAAAAAAAAACTATGCATTAATTTGTATTTTATTAATTTTTTATATTAATTTATATGAAGTTTTTGTAAATTATATGCGATTTTTCAATATTTAAATAATTATTTAAAAATATTTAAATAACTCAATTGATAGAAATTTAAAAAAAATATTTAAAGAAGAACAATAAATTGTATAATAATAATTATCATACACATTAAACATTTAACTAATTCTAAACCTTAAACCCTTAAATATCTAAATCCTAAACTCTAAATATTTTTTTTATTTTTGTGAAGTATATAATTTAATTAGAAAAGCCTATAAATATTTTTTATTTTATAATTGTGAAGCATATAATTTTAATACAAGCACCAGACTTTAAATTCATAGTTGAGTGCTTTAATCGCAGATTAAAATTTGATTGTAACAATGTCGCATTTCAACGATGAATATGAAAGCGAGAAGTATTCAGATAGGAAAGAATACTATGCAGGTTTGCGTCGTAGTGGCATTTTCGAGTGAAAAAATCAAATAAATTGTTGGAAGACTTACGTGCTGTAGGAGCTCCTATCGTACATCGTAGATCACTTAGTTTGATACAGAGAAATATATATACATATGAAACAACTATTATTCGAATACGGAAAGAGAATGTACAAATGCTTCTTCGCAAATCAAGATATTATATGTTGAAACTTGCAAGAGAACAAGCTAATGTAAATGACAGAACATTGTCTGATATAGAGGTTAGCAATGTGTTTAGGTACTATAAATATCATTCAGATGATGAAATGTCTGATGAAGAGTAATGGAATTAGATGTGTAATATGAATAATATAATTTTTTTTATTAAGTGTTATGTGTCATATTAAATTAGTTGTAATAATATATTAACTTAGTAACATTAAATTTATTGTAATAATATTAACTTACCATATATATGCAAATATTGAAAAATATATGGCCAGTATTGTGGAATGATATTATGTCGATTAACAAATAAATAACATATTATACCATCAACAGAGGATGCAATGAGAAGTTAGAAACATAATATAAAATATGCATATATAACTATACAAATAAATATTATACCAAGTGTATAATTGTCATTTAAAAAAAAAAAAACTAATGCCCTCCACGTCGTTTGCGTCCCCCTTGAACGTGACACCGATCACCTCTAGTCCCACAAGGAGGAGGCCTACGATCACATGGAGGAGAACGTCTAGGTTGAACTGCGATTAGCTACACTTCAGTTTGCTCTTCATCAGTAGTAGAATCATGCTCTTAATCCTAAAATTGATATGGTATAGGAGTATGAGTACATGTTGATGTAGCAAATGGATGGCCAAAAGCAGGTGAAAACGTCTTTGTTAGAGTGAAAAACCCGCCTGAATATTGCATTTGCTGTATGGGAGTTCCATCCCACTGTGCCCCTACCCAAGGCATGAATGTAGAAGACGACGCAACATATGGGTTCGGTTGAAATGACGTAGATGCAAACTGTGCGAATGAAGAGGAGGTCTGGGACTGTCTATAGATCTCAAGTGTGACCTCGGTGACTGAGCCCTTGATGAACTACTAAACTCGAATCTAGTTGAGGTGGAAGGAGGAAACCTATTTTCATTAGCTGTGACATCATGCTGACTCGATTAGTGGCGACCTGTGGGCACATTATGGAATTCAATTGGGCGTAATATATTTGGATGAATAAATGTACCCGTTCGTCGCCTTTGGTTTGCACTGCTATTAGAATGTCGTCGAGCTCGTGGTTCACTTTGACTGACATTTGACTGATGTTGTTCTGGCACTTGCTCTGGATCCGGAGGTTGTCCGATCATAATTTGCTCGTCCTCAGCTAATGCATCAAACATAATTTGATTGATCTGATGTATTGTACCAACATCATTTGTGATGCGAATTCTCTCCACAACATCTTTTTGCAATAAATACATTATTAGTAATATTTGTAAAATGAACTAAATTAACATTTACTCCAAAATATATAACATGCTAAGATTATATTTAAATGAAACATGTACTGAATAATCAATTACTCCTAATTTCTTTATTAACTCACCATTGCATTAAACAAGCCACCTTGATGAGATATATATCACCCTGATGAGATATATATCTCCTCGTTACCCTTCTAAACCACTCCATATACTGCGAATGGTATTGTGGCCGTGTGTCGCATGGCACATCTACACGGATACGCTGATGTCGATCATTCCACATCATAATCCATTGATGATTGCACATGCCAGTCACCTGTACCATAACGCAAGTCAATGCCCTCAAGCCTTCTAGGTTGAAGTGGCCGCAGCGGTATATGTTGTCTTTGTCCAAATTGTCTAAGGACTCTGTCCGGCGGGTGCCACTGTACAATGTGAAAGCAAATCATTAGGACCACTGCTTGCCATATATTTTGTCCATTGAGGCAGTACTGAGGGAGTGATTCCAATATCTCATTATCATGTTGTTGCCAAATCATTGGCATGAAATATTGACGTATATTACACATTTCGACAATCAAAAATAATTTTCAGTAAACACATATTCAATTTAGTAAATCATTATTAATTTAAAACTTTAATAATAATATAATAATAATAATTTAAAATATGTAATCATATACTTGTGACTAATACAGACTTTTCATATAGCGTAAATAATTTTGAATTTAATAAATAAATAAAATAAAAACTATAATTTTATATTAATTTATATATTACTAAAATTATACTATTAATTTTAAAAATAATATATATATCCAAGAGATTAAAAAAAAATTTAACACTTGGTAAAAATATAACTAATTCTTGTTTTATTTGTTGTAGATATATTATTAAGTTAAAAGAACAAATTAATTGGTTTGATTATTTAACAAATTTTTACTTTTTTTTTTTTTTGCCAAATAAATTTTACTTATTATTAATAGCCAAAAAAAAAATAAATAAAACCCTTCCATTATCAAATCTCAAAAAACAAACTAATAATTTTTTTCAGAACCCCTCCTTCGCAAGAAGGAAGAACTGCGTGGGGTTTGATTCCTATTCGATGGGATACGCAGGCTGCCATTCTGAAAATGCATCAACTCCAAAATCTTTTTATTAACATTTGTTTCCCTTTTACTTTAATTTATTTATATTAATCTTTTATTTATGATCTTATATTAGCTTAGTTGAGGAATGTGTGCTTTTCCTAGTACCCATAAGGGCTAGAGGAAAGATCCTCTTTATTTCAATTGTTTTGATCTTGTAATAATTAAGTAAGATCTATTTTGCTTGTTTGTCTACAATTGTCATTCCATCTCATCATATATATCTGTTTCATTCATCATTATATTCCTGTTCATGCATACACGCAAATTTCTTTTTAAGAGTTATTTTGCAATTTTAGCCGAACTATAAGGAAAATACATTTTCTTAATTGTGTAATTACCAAAACTTGATCCCCGAGTCCTCCTTGGTCACTCGCGGATTGGTGCATTTTCCATTGGGACAAAATCAAATTATTTTTGGAGTCAATCAATTTGGGTTTTCTTTAATTTTCCCAATTAAAATAAGTAAATTGAAGTGGCGACTCATTTTTCAACTTTCAAAATACAAAAATTAATTTTCTGAACTTACAGTTTCCAATCGTGAAGTTTCTCCCAAAGAGCATTTCAATTCCTCGGCGGATCGGACTGGTGCTCGGGCGAGGCCTCACAGTTGGCAACTCCACTGGGGACTTCAAATCTTTTTCAAATAAAAGATAAAGTGGATTACTTTTGGTAAAAAACCAAGTTTGGCTTTAAATGCAAAATAACTCTTTCATGCATCACTACATGGGACTCCTTGTCCAAAAACCCTAACTTCCTAGGAAAACAAAGGATAGAAAGTAATATCGAGTGGGCAACCTTCCTTAGATTTGCCTACCGATAGTGAAATCATCCAGCCCACGGCGTATCCTCTAATCCTTTTAGAGGTGTAACGAATATGCACATACCATTAGACCCATGCGAGGCTCCTTGTCTCACATGTGGTTAGGTATATCGCATCTCTAGTGTGATGGGTTCCTTTGAAACCACCTTAACCCTCTCATGTAATGACTCATATAACCTTTCCTTTAGGATTGTATGTACCATAACACTAGAACTTGGTATGTCATTATCATGAAACCTTTTCTATTCATGCATACATGCATGCATGCATAGACCTTACAAATTTGGAGAGTTTTAATCTCACTCAAACACTACTAGTCCCAATCATAAACCCATGATCCCAATCAAAAGCTGATATATTCCATGATCTTTGTTCCATAGCTAAGCTAGAAACTGACCCAGCTTTATCTCTTTATCCAAAGGTTGACAAGATGTCTGTTGCTGGAGATGAGACCACTACCACCAGAGCTGATGAAATCTTTGATGAGCTTCTTGCTAAGCTCTCTGAACACTAGGAGACCATGATGAAGAGATAAGAGGCCTTTTTCCAAGATATGCTAAAGGCCCAAAGGAGGGCTATCATGGAGGATGTCCGTACCATGTTGGAATAGACCTCCCTAGCTCAAAACCCAATTGACCCAAAATCATTCAAAGCTGACCCAAAACCTGCCTTTTATCCTGTCTATGGATTCACTTCTAAAGTTGAATCCAGAGACAAAGAACCTGCAAACATCGACATCATTCCACCATTGCCTATCCCGTCACCCGAGTTCCTAAAGAACAACTCACCAATTAATCTCACTTCTGCTTTCACTTCCCAGTATGAAAAATAGAGGATCTAGTTGATACAGGGTCCTTAAGCTTGTTCCCCAATGTAAGAGTTCCTCTCAAATTTAGGATGGAGTTTGACAAGTTTGACGGGACTACCTGCCCCAAGACTCACCTCAAAGTATATGTGGGAGCCATGCATCCATTGGGGGTGGATAACAAACTACTAGCCCAATTATTTCAACAGTCACTAACTGGTACAACTTTGAAATGGTTTGTAGACTTGGATGTCGCCAAAAAACAGACCTTGGATGACATCTATAATATTTTTGTCCAACAGTATCATTACAACATCAAGGTCGATGTAATAAGAAGAGACCTCGAGACCACTAAGCAATATGCAAAGGAATCCTTCTCTTCGTTCCTTACGAGGTGGAGGAAAAAGGCTTCTTAGATGGTAAATCAGCCCCCTGAAAATGAACAAATTGACATATTTGTCAAGAATCTTCTACCAGTTTACTAAGAAAGGCTACAGACTCAATACTTGCCTTCCTTCAAAGCCCTTATTGCTACTGCTTCAAAAATTAAAGACTTGATTTAGAATGGTCAGATTAAAGAAGAGACCGCATCAGGGTCAAGGTATAAAAAGCCAACTCATTAGGGTAATGTGGCTTCCTCAATGAATCAGAAAAGGGGTGAAATTAATGCTCTGACTATTAAGAAGCCTATTAGGATTGAAAGGAGGCAGTTTTCTAATATAGGGGGTGTGCCTATGAGTATTATCCTAAAGAAGCTGCTTGAGAGAAACATGGTGAAACCTCTTGAGCCAAAACTGGTCCCCAATCCACTACCAAAAAATTACAACCCAAACGAGAGGTGTGACTATCATCAAGGACATGGGCACAAAACAGATGCGTGCAAGGCCCTTAGACATAGAATTCAGGATCTTACTGATTCCAATGACCTGATACCACCAAAAGCCCGACCCAATATCAATACCAACCCTTTACCCAACTACACAGTCAATACCATAAATAATCATGAGGGAGTTGACCCTGTCTCGTTGATTCATCCTCCTGACAAAGAGAAGACAACATTTATTACTGAAAGGGGCACTTATTGCTACCGGGTTATGCATAAAGAGATTGAAGTTTATGTGGATAACATGGTAATAAAAGGCACCATCGCCGAAGAACATTCAGAGGCACTAAGGCAATTCGCCAATACAATCTTAAGCTCAATCCCGCCAAATGTGTCTTCGGAGCCTCATATGGAGTATTCCTAGGCCACATGGTCAGCAAGAAGGGTATAGAAGTAGACCCTGCTAAATCAAAGGCAATTCTGGAAATGTCGCCTCTAAAAATAGAAAAGGAGATCAGAGGTTTCCTTGGACGGCTACAATACATTAGTCGATTCATCAATCAGTTGGTTGATGTATGTGGGCCTATCTTCAAGCTACTTAAAAAATGAGCCTCCAAGCAATGGAATGATGACTGTCAGAAAGCTTTTGACCAGATTAAGCAATAATTACTAAACCCATCGGTACTACAACCACCAAGGTTTAGAAAACCTTTGTTACTTTATCTATCAGTAACAGATGAAGCAATGGGGCCAATGCTTGCCCAAAATGCTCCTGACTCTAGCAAGGAAAATGCCATCTATTACTTGAGCAAAAGGATGTTATCGCATGAGCTCAAGTACAATTTTACAGAAAAGCTATGTCTTGCTTTAGTATGGGTCTGCCACAAGCTACAATACTACCTCTGCTCTTTTACAACTCATCTTCTTGCTGACAAGAGCCCTTTGAAATTCCTTATGGAGAAGCCGGTTCTTGACAGTAAGATGGCAAGGTGGATGGCTATATTAGCTGTATATGATCTAAAATATGTACAATAGAAAGCAGTTAAGGGTAGCATAATAAATGATCAGTTAGCTGCAGCTCTAGTAGATGATCATTGGTTTGAGCCTGAATTTCCTGATGAAGATATCCTGACAATTGACAGTGAAGTTTAGAAGCTCTATTTTGATAGGGCATCTAACAACAAAGGGTATGGTGCTGGCATTGTGTTCATTACACCGAGCGGGGAAAACCTACCCATAGCCATCAAACTAAACTTCGAGATAACAAATAATGAAAGAGAGTATAAGGCATGCATCTGCGGTTATGAGGCAACAATAAGGCTCAGAATCAAATGCCTTCAAATTTATGGGGATTCGAATATGATAGTTTCTCAAGCCTTGGGGAAGTGGAAGATTAGAGAAGAGCATTTGGTTCCTTACCATAAATGCCTAAATGAACTAGTAGCCAATTTCTATGAACTGTCTTTCCATTATCTTCCAAAGACGAAGAACAGATTTGCTGATGCTTTGGCAACACTCGCCTCAATGCTTTATATAAGCGACGGCTTCATAATTAGATCAATTACAATTGAAGTTAAGCATGAGCCAGGTTGCATAACTCATTATTTGAATATTCAAGCGGTTGATAGCAAACCATGGTTTTAGGATATCTTCAATTACATCAAGAATGGACTCTATCCTGAAGGGGCCTCTAAAACAGAAAAGAGGACTTTAAGACAGTTGTCCAAGGGTTTCATTCCAAATGGGGAAATACTCTATAAACGGGTTTGGGATAACATCCATCTGAGATGTGTCACTGAAACAGAAGCCCAATAGATCATGGAACGGATGCATAGTGGTAACGAAGGTCCACACATGAACGAAATTGCTTTAGCCCATAAGATCATGAGCTTACTATGAATCAAGATTGTGCAAGATATGTTTAGAAGTGCCATAAGTGTCAGATCTACGCTAAACTTTAGAAGAAACCTCCTATACCTCTATCTCCTATCACCACGCCTTGTCCATTTGCAACTTGGGGCCTGGACGTCATTGGCAAGATAAGCCCAAAGTCTTCTGGCAAGCATGAATTCATTCTAGTGGCTATTGATTATTTCTCCAAATGGGTTGAAGCTGCACCTTACTAGATATTGGATTCCAAATGAGTAGCCCAGTTTCTTCATACTAACATCCTTTATAGGTATGGGGTCCCTTTTGAGATCATTACAGATAATGGATCTCACTTCCAAAAGGAGGTTACTCAGCTATTAAAGAAGGAGAAAATTCAACACCATGAATCTTCTCCGTACAAACCTCAAACAAATGGTGCAATTGAAGCTGCAAATAAGACTCTTAAGAATATACTGCAGAAGATGGCTGACAACCATAAGGATTGGCACCTACATTTGCCATATGCCTTATGGGGATACAGAATAATAGTACGTACTCCAACCGGTGCTACACCTTACTCTTTGGTGTATGGGATGGAAGTTGTCCTACCAATCGAGGTAGAAGTCAAGTCAACTCGCATTATGAGGGAGAGTCAGTTGGACGAAGTGGAATGGGCGAAAGGCTACCATAACCAACTTTTGGCCATCGGTGAAAAGAGAATGGATGCCTTATATCAAATGCAAGGTTATTAACAGAAACTAGCTAGGCACTTCGATAAGAGAGTCAGGGACAGAGGATTACAAGAGGGTCACCTTGTCTTGAAAGAAATAAGGGCACCTGTTTATGATCCAAGGGGAAAATTCATACCTAACTGGAGTGGTCCATTTATGATCAAGAAGATCTTATCTAGTGGAGCAGCTATCTTGACGGACTTGGATGGCATAGAATTTGCTGGCCCATGCAATTTGGATTAACTCAAGAGATACTTTGCACAAGCATCCTTGTAATTCATGCATAGCATTTGCAATCATTACGAAATCATTCTCAGCATTCACATTTTTCCTCAAAGTCAGAACTACGTGGACCTGATTCTCCATAAAGAGGAAAAAGAATAAAAATCATGAATCATTGTAAGGAGATACATAGGCAGCCCTTGCGGGTTCAGTCCAATTCATGAATAAAATTTTCATTACACATTCACTTGACTCTTGATTGTGTCATAAAAATATATATGAAAAAAATGAAAACAAGCTCACTAAGTTGAAAACCCCAAAAGGCGGCTTAGGCAAAAATTAAAGCAACAAAAGAGATAAAAAAAAATGATGTCTTATTTGTCTTATTTAATTTTTGGAACATCAAAAGAAAATAAAGACATAATCAAAATTTGTCCTAAGCTAAAACAACAATCATGATTCTTACTCTATCTCCTCAAGTATAGCAGCCCTTCTAGCCTTCTTTGATTTCCACGAGTTGACTATCCACTAGTCAATATACTACAAGGATTTACCGCTTTGGTCAGCAGGATGAGCAGCATGAAAACCCCTTACCCATCCATTTTTGATAGCTCGAGCAACGGTCTCAGTAATCAAAATAAATTCAAACAGAGCACCATCTAGGGGCACACCCTGACAATGTCCCATTTGGCGCATAACCCTAGTAGCTTGGTAAAATGTCACCATCCTCAACCCCAGCAGGTAGACCATCTTGTAGCCAAAGCTCATGGTCATGAAACTTCTAATCTTGTACCATTCACACCTCTATAGCAGGTCATCAGAATCCAGCTCTATCAACCATTTTGTCCACTCTTTCTCTGAATTTCATTTAATCACAATGGTCCGGGTCCTATATCAGGAAGCAGAATAATCCACTTTTGTGGGAGGTCCCACTATCCGGAGATGGTCTCTCAGCCAAATATGAAAAAGTGCAAAAAAGATAAGTATAAGAAAACACAAAAAGCAGTTGAAATGAAATTCAAAAGCCAAAATTCAACCTGAAGAATAATAGGGCTGATTGACCATGGCCCATCAGAAGTGCAAGACCTGTCCAAACTCATGATGGTCTCAGCTAGCATTATAGCCGCGATAGATCTCTCTTCCTCCATTTGTGGAATCAGCTCAGTGATTCTAGCATCCCCCTAACTAGTAGGGCTCACAAAAATACATTTGGCAGTCAGACAAAAGGATAGAGCCCGCATCCTCAAATGAAACCACCCATCATCCTCAAAATCCTTAGGATTATGGAATTCTGCTATCACAACAGTCAGATCTACCCAATCATCCACTACTATGGGACTAGCAGCCTCTATACTCAAGTCAAAAAGTCCCCTGAAAGAGTTGAAATATCCTACTTTCTCAACAGGAGTAGCCAGCATAGCTTCTAGATCAGATCCGAGCAACACAGAAAACTCCTCAAATATAGGACACATCTTCTCCATAGATGCCCCAAATCTGAAGACATTGGCAGTTGGATCCCAAAAGCGCATGCATGCGCGCAGAAATTCCAAATCAATTTTTATGCCTCTTAAGGTGGGCATAGCGCTTACCCCATACTTTTCCAGGTTAATTCTCTCCACTTTGGTAAGGTTTTTTCACCATAAGAACATCGCATGGCTAAAATAGGGCTCCATTGTGAGGAATAAAAAATAATAAAATTAATGGAAAGCAAAAATATGCTTGAAAATGACTTTTGGAGGCTCGATAATCGATGGTACAGATTGGGAAACGGACAAAGTCTGCTTAAATAAGCAAAATTTTGCCTGCCTGATTTGCTACCAATGGCACGCTAATCGTGCCGCTCAGGACGGCGGCATGCCGATCGTGCTGCTATAGTAGCGGCACGCTGAGTGTGCCGCCTGAGACGACGGCATGAAAATGGTGCCGCCTAGATCAGCGGCACGCCAGTCATGCCGCCTCACCATCCTGTGCCTTCTTGTGCCATTTGTCCTCCAATAGTTTTTACCGCTATTTCTCAAAATTTCAAGCTTAAAATAATTAATTTTTCTCAAAATCGGAGCAGAAATGAGAGAAAAACGTAAGGAATAGCCCAATGGAATCCTATTCAGTCAAATATCTGCATCCATACCATGCACCCATTTCATTCAAAACATGCATATGTCATACATATCATACATCCAAGATGTCACATAAACATAAATAATGCATATATCCAAAATATCATGCATACATCCAAAAGAGTGCATCATCCTCAGTACATGTATACATGAAAAGCAAAACCTAATAAAGTAGGTCGCTAACGACCATGCCTGGGTCTGCGACATCCTCGCTTGGACATCTCATCCTTGTGACTCTCCTTCGACAAATCCCTGTCATGCAGAAAGGTGCTCATAGCAAATGCATATCGGCCCAAGAGATTGTAATGATAGCGAACGAACTCCATGGGAACCTGGAGAAGAAAGAAAAATATATGAGAATCACTATAAGGCAAACAAAGGTTAAAAGGACCAGCTATGCAAAAAAAAAAAAAAATTTACCTCTGTAACAGTCTCAGGAATAGTAGGAAAGAAGGTCGGTCGATCTTCAGGAAGATAGTAGCGCTGTGATCAGCCGTCACAAGAAACATAATCAAGATGAGCTGGCAAGCAGATAGGACTAGCAGGCAAGAGAACTAGATCAGTCGGACCTCCTATTAAAGCATCTGGAGCTGGGGCTGGAGCTGAGCCACTAGTCCCTGAAGGACCAATCCCAGAAGTATCAGCTGCAAAACCTGAAGGACTAGCCATAACACCTGAAGGTCCAACCCTAGGACCCATGCTGCCAACCGGAATGGTTCTGCCTGCCCGTAGAGAGATGAAACTCCCAGCTCTGGAGGGAGGCCCTTGGGAAGTCGCTGAGCTAGATCCCTGATATGACGATCCTCACAATCTATCCAAGGGAGGTGAGCCCCGCATCAAGGATGCCTCAAAAAACTCATTATAGTCCATGTCAGGCAACAGGTAATCTAGACAGGAAACTCTGGCAACCCAACCATCCTCTCCCAGGATAGCCAGCCCATACCTCATGTCTTCCGGAGGGGACTGTGGCACAACTCTCTCTCCTGTAACCTGTGTCCTCACCCTCTCTCCCAAGTAGAACATCCTCAAAGACTCACAACAGAGCAAGAGTCGATAAGAGGACAAGTCCATGCTAGGCCTGATCTAGATAGGAATCCACTCTGTGAACCTAGTAAATGGCAACCATCTCACTGCAAACAGATTGCAATATAAGCAATAGAAGATAAACAGTAATATTCAGGTTAAGATCAACAAAGGAATACCTGGTCTACGATCAAAGTAGCAAAGATCTGTCTGCAATTATCAAATGACTGTGCCATGAAGGAATTTCTATTGGATGCCCTCCAAAGATGTCTGTAGGAGGGGTCAATAGCAGTAGGCTCTCTCAGTGGTGGAGCCAACATCGAAAAGTGCTCATAAGCCCAGTACTGCAGGAAACAAAATTTTGTCAGTCACTAGGTAGAGATCATATAATAGAATACCAAAGTATAATACTCAGCTCGAGCACAATGGAGGTACCACTATGGCCGCAAAGTATGCCACGGGAAATATTGCACAGCTCCTGATACATAGCACAAAGGGCTGCACCTCCCCAGTCAAACTCACCAATCTCATCCAGATTCTCCAATGATCGCAAGACATTTAAATTAATGTTGTCCTTGTTGTTATGCAGAAAGGTACAGCTCAAGATAATCATGGCGCAAAGTCTAGCACCATACTGACCTGGAGTCTGACCCATGGTCATCAAGACCTGATGAAGCCAGGAGCATAGGACATTAAGGTTGCCACGAGGGGGATCAGCCTCAATCAGAGTGGTCATCTCTACAGAAGAGCGCTCAATCCATGAAAAATAAACTCGAGAGGACGAGATCTGAAATGCATACCAGTAAGCATGCTCCACTTGAGGGGAGTGACTGTTGTGAGGCCTCGCCCAAGCACCGGCTTGGTCTGCTAGAGGGAACCGAGATGCTCATTTAGGTTTAGACTCAAGATGGAACCCTCAGGTTTGGATTTGGTTATTTTGAAAAATGATTTTTGGGAGTCGCCATCCTAATTTATTTTTAAATGAGAAAATTAAAGAAAAAACCCAGTTGACTCCAATTTATTAATTTTTAAATTAATTTGCCCAAGGATAAAAATCACTAGCCTTCAAACCAGGTTGAGTTCGGGGACTAGGTTTTTAGTTTTAAATAATCAAAATTTGGCTCTTAAGTTTAATTTGACTTGAAAATTGGATTTCATGAATGATATTTATAAGATGATTTTAAAGAAAATGCATGAATGTGGCAAAATATGAATGAGTGTTGAAAATAAAACATTCACAAATTAATTAAAAAGGAAAAAAAAAGAGGGAAAAGAGATTGATTGGGATTTGGATTTAGATTCCAAACGTGCCTACGTACCCCATTGAAGGGGGATCAAAACCCACGTAGTTCGTTCCAAAATTAAGTGGAGGGGTTTGGGGGTTGATCAAATTGATTTTGGTTTGGGTATGTTGAAAGTGAGGAAAAATGCTGATACCTTGACTTTTGGTGGCCGAAGTATTTTACCGGACCGAAGTTCCGTTTTATCGGGACCGGATGATTGGATGGATTGGAAGATTAATTAATTAATTAAAATGATTAATTAATTAATATGATGAAAGGGATGGATGGATTAATTAATTAAAAAGATTAATTAATTAATTTGGATGAGAGGTGGATTGAGAAAAATGATTAATTTGATTTTTAGAAAAAGGAATGATTTTTGAAAAAAGAGTGATTAATTAATTAATTAAAAAGATTAATTAATTAATTAAGTGATTAATTAAAAAGTTTTAGTTAATTAAAAAGATTAATTAACTTGGTTAGTGTGAGATAATTAATTAATTAAAAAGATTAATTAATTAATTAGAGAGTGATTGGAGGGAGAAGAAGAGAGGAATTTGAGGATAGCCATCTACTCAAATTCAAGGGATGTGTAAAAATGAGGGAATGGGAAGCCTATTTATAGGCAAAATGGGTAGAGAGTAGTTTAGGTAATGGAAATATGAAAAGACCATGGGGATAGGGCTAGAAAATGGCTGATAACTGGACAAAGAGGGGTAAAAAGGTCATTTTACCCATGTGGGGCCCACTGAAGCAGAATGGTGCGTGCCTTAGCGCGGCACCGCACCAGGCCTGTGTGGCGCTGCGTTAGGCCTTTACAGCGTGCCGCAAAGAGGCAGTGCGGTACCGTGTAGACCTAACGCGGTGCCGCATGCCTCCCATGCGGGACGCCACATGGCATGGCACGCATCCTAAGGCATTTTTTTTTTTTAGAGATTGGTTGTTGGTATGGAGTTTGGGAAATTTGGATGTCTAGTGGCAATATAAATGAAGTCTAAAAAAATTTCTTGCCCTCGAACCCCTGCCCGCTAACCAATTAGCGAGACCACCGTAATAGCTACGCGCAATAAGTTAAATTCAGCAAGTGCTAAGGCTGCGATTGGATTCTAAGGGTGTAAAATTGAGGTTTCACAGTTGCCCCCTCATTAGAATTGGCTTTGGACAAAAGGTGATTTTGATGATTGTGAACGTTGGGAAGAGATGCCATGTTAGACTCTGGGCTTGTGTGTTCTTGTCATGTCCTTGGGAGGAGGACCTCTAAGATAAATGAAACTTCATCAACGGCTATCTGTTCGGCCTTGATGTTGATTGCGAAAATGGTCTCGGTGAATTTTAATTAAGGCTATCTGTTCGGCCCTAATGTTGGAGATGAAGAATGTTTGAGGTGAATCTCAATCAAGGCTATCTGTCCAGCCTTAATGTTGGAAATAGAGAAGGTTTGGTGAATTTCGATCAAGGCTATCTGTTCGACCTTAATGTTGGGGATAGAGAAGGTTTGGTGAATTTCAATTAAGGCTATCTGTTCGATCTTAATGTTTAAGATAGAGAAGGTCTGAAGTGAATCAAGGCTATCTGTCCGGCCTTAATGTTGGAGATAGAGAAGGTCTGAAGTGAATCAAGGCTATCTGTCCATCTTTAATGTTGAAGATAGAGAAAGTTTAGTGAATTTCAATCAAGGCTATCTATTCGGCCTTAATGTTAAAGATAGAGAAAGTCTGAAGTGAATCAAGGCTATATGTCCGGCCTTAATGTTGGAGATAGAGAAGGTCTGAAGTGAATCAAGGCTATCTATCCATCTTTAATGTTGGAGATAGAGAAAGTTTAGTGAATTTCAATCAAGGCTATCTATTCGGCCTTAATGTTGAAGATAGAGAAGGTCTGAAGTGAATCAAGACTATATGTCCAGCCTTAATGTTAGAGATAGAGAAGGTCTGAAGTGAATCAAGGCTATCTGTCCAGCCTTAATATTAGAGATAGAGAAAGTTTAGTGAATTTCAATCAAGGCTATCTGTACGGCATTAATATTAAAGATAGAGAAGGTTTGAAGTAAATCAAGGCTATCTGTTCGGCCTTAATGTTGTAGATAGAGAAGGTCTGAAGTGAATCAAGGCTATCTGTCCAGCCTTAATGTTGGAGATAGAGAAAGTTTAGTGAATTTGAATCAAGGCTATCTGTTCGGCCTTAATGTTGAAGATAGAGAAGGTCTGAAGTGAATCAAGACTATCTGTCCAGCCTTAATGTTGGAGGTAAAGATGATATGGGGTAAATTTCAATCAAGACTATCTGTCCAGCCTTAATGTTGAAGATAAAGAAGGTCTGAAGTGAATCAAGGCTATCTGTCCAGCAATAATGTTGGAGATAGAGAAGGTTTGAAGTGAATCAAGGCTATCTATCCAGCCTTAATGTTGGAAATAAAGAAAGTTTGTTGAATTTTAATCAAGGCTATCTGTTCGGCCTTAATGTTGAAGATAGAGAAGGTCTAAAGTGAATCAAGCCTATCTGTCCGGCCTTAATGTTGGAGATAGAGAAGGTCTGAAGTGAATCAAGGCTATCTGTCCAGCCTTAATGTTGGAGATAGAGAAAGTTTGGTGAATTTCAATCAAGGCTATCTGTTCGGCCTTAATGTTGAAGATAGAGAAGGTCTGAAGTGAATCAAGGCTATCTGTCCAGCCTTAATGTTGGAGGTAAAGATGATCTGGGGTAAATTTCAGCCAAGGCTATCTGTCCAACCTTAATGTTGAAGATAAAGAAGGTCTGAAATGAATCAAGGCTATTTGTCTGGCCTTAATGTTGGAGGTAAAGATAATCTGGGGTAAATTTCAATCAAGGCTATCTGTTCGGCCTTAATGTAAAGAAGATTAGGTAAATCTCAATCAAGGCTATCTGTTTGGCCTTAATGCTAGAGGTAAAGATGATTTCGGACAAGATAATTTAGTGAAAAGAGAGCCTCGACCTATGGCGAGTCGGCTCGCGAGATTTTGAGGAAAAGCCTCAGCTTATGGTGAGTCAGCTCAAAAAATTTTGGCAAAGAAAGAGTCTCAACCTATGGTCAGTCTGCTCAAGAGATCCTGACAAGATTTTGGTTATGCCAAAGAAACTTGGGCTTCTGAATGTGAGGGGTTGGGCCCTTCAGACGGCTCAAAGGAACATTGCTGGGAGTAAAGGGACTCTGGAAGTCACACTTCATTGATTAGATCTGAAAAGGTATCATTTAGCTTCAAAGAGACACTGGTCAGTTTTAGGAGGTGTCGGTAAGCTTGGAGGAAGTATTGATCAGCTTTAGGAGATGTTGGTGAGGTTAGTGGCTCAGCTTATGTATAGTGATGTATGTTTGCCAATGATTGCATAGGTGCTGGTGCACAAATGATGTATCCATGTTTCAGACCTTCTATTTGACTTCTATGCCATGCATGATTTGTGATGATACCTGTAATGAATGGTTGCATGAATGCTTGAGGATGGATTCACACATTTTCTTTGTGAATGCAATTTCTCATATGACTTTTGTGTTCTGCGGAGTCATACATTTTTGGACTGAAAAACTCGACAAGGTTGAGAAACTCAATTTGGGTTGGTATGGAAAAATTGTCATGGTGGCATTATGAGGAGTTCGAGGGGTTGCTTCAGATTTTGGAATCTGGTGGCCCTTGGTTTCTATTTTGGTGCTGCAGAAGGGAAGCTGTGCCTATTCCAAGGAGATAGGGAATATGGCTTGGCTACGACTCAAAGACAACTCTGGTGGTGCTAGAGTTCAAAGTCTGGCATTTTTTTTGAATTTTCAAGAGTTTTTGACTTGCCTCAGGATGTTGCAAGCCAAATGATGGTCGGTGATAGTTAAGTGAATTTGACCATTGTGATTGAAAAGTTCCATGATTCCGGTGACTAGGGAGATATGAGGGATGCAGAGGCTCAATATGGGGGCCTTGATTTTCTATTTCTGTGTCAGTTACGGGTCTGTTGATTGGGGTGATGCCACAGTGGCAGATAGAACAGAGATATTTTGTGGCTAGAGCTGTGCTGGCAAAGACACTGATGAGCCTCAATTGCTTTGTTAAGGATTTAGAGAGATGAACTGTTTCGCCAGTTATTCTCTAGTGAGAAAAATTTGTCTATTCTTACCCTTTCTGCCTTGGGTGCTTTGTGGATGTCTGTTTTAGGTTTTGGGTTATCTCGAAAGCATGGTTGATGGATCATTATCAGGGGGTGGCCCCTACTTTTCAGTTTGCACATGCCTTACTGAGACTTAGTCAGAGATCAGATAGGATGGTTGCTTGCAACTTGCCCCCGGAGGACATTTTTAGCACTACCAATAGTAAAAAATTAAATCTTTCATGACTGGAGGCTATGGGTGTCGAGTAGTTTGCCTGTTGGGCTTAGCTTGAATGCTTTTCACTAGGGATGAGTGTCTTGAGGTGGGTGAGGCAGACTTAGGGTATGCCCCTAGTTTTTCTTTTTTGGAGTTTGTGCATATCACAGCCCCCATTGCTAGAGCTATCAGGTGATGGCTGGCTAAGGAGTTATCATGTGGTTTATTTTGGGATTTCACTTAGGATCACAAAGACGTTGATAAAGGTGGTTTGGCCAATTGAGAAAAAGTACCAAGTTGCCTTACGGAGGGTGACATAGCTGAGGAAGGATGGGCTGCAAGAGAAGCCATTGGTGGAGCGAGGACTGTAACATAGATAGATAGGTGACTCAATCTTTGAAGGAGACTAGGGGATCTACTAGAAGTGCAACATTACATATTGTAATAGTGACTCAAAAGAAGATTGTGATAGACTTTGACTCCGATGAGGACACGAGAGATTTGCATCTTAAAAGGTAAGGGAAAAATAGCTAGACCATGACCTCAGACATGACTTTTTTTTTTTTTTTTTGTAGTAATTATAGGTTGACAGGACTACACGAAATAGGATAGGCTATAGATGACAATGAAAGGGCTATCCTTTATGATGGATTTGTATTTTGTAAGATTTGATCATCACTGAATGAGACATCTTTTATTTTTGCTCTAATTCCTGCCTAAGCCACCCTTTCAAGTTTTCAACTTAGCAAGCATTCTCTTCTTCTTCCTTTTTTTTTTTAGGCAAAAGAATTAAGTGGATGATGTACTAGGCACAAAGAAAATAAGAATGCGATACAAACAAAATATTTTGTGTTATAATTTGAACCGCACTCGAATCGGGCTGCCTAGGTATCCCTTATATCACTTTTCTGTCAGTTATTTCTTTTAGGGAGAATTAAGTCCACGTAGTTTTGATTACATATGTATGAGAAATAAGAATGAAATGCATATATCATCTTCATATGATGTATCGTTTCAGCTTATCCAGGTTGGTAGAATGGGAGAATTCATTTTCGTCCACGCTCATGAAGATGGTGCCTCTGTCGGATAGGATCTTCTTGTACTGTCTTCATTTCTCGTAGCTTCCCCTTGACAGGCTTCTTGTAAGTTAGGATCTTATAAACTGTGATGCTTGAATAATGTCTTCGTCTGGTACAAAACAGCTTATAAGCTTTTCACTACTGCCATGCAAATGCTATGTATGGGATTTTTATTCTTTTCCTTTGTGCCATAATTAATTAATCCTTTTGCCTTTTTTTTTTTTTGTATTTTTCATTTTTTTTGTTTTTTGTTTTTTTTTTTTTAAGATATCCCATTTAAAGATGAATCAGAAAAAAAAAATTAAAGCAAATTAAAAGTTCAAACTTTTATTACTGAAAAAAAGAGTCCCATCATGAGTACATTAAAGGATAAGCTTTGAAGGCAAAATACAGACTCAAAAGGACAAGACCTGATAGACTCAAAAAGAAAAATTTAATAGAAAACAGACTCAAAAGACTCTGACACAGACTAGGAGGACTTGGATAGGGGCATAGCAGTGCTGACACTCTTCTCAAAATATCAGTTATTGGATGAAACTTGAGATGGTCGGGTGAGCTCGGTGGTTCAAAAAAGGATTGATGGTGGTGCTAAACTTTGGGTTTGGGAGCAATGATGTCTCCACTGTCAATGAGGTCTTAGATTTTATGCTTCAGAACCTGGCATGCATCAATTTTGTGCCTCAGCCCTTGATGATAGTCGCAGTGCTCATTAGCATTATAACCCTTAGGCAAGGGGTTTGGAGGAGGTCATGGGTCCAAAGGCCTAACCAGATTAGCCTTTAAGGCTTTCTTGTAAATGATGTTAAGGGGCATGCCCAGCTTAGAGAAAGTCCTCCTTGTTTTCAAATTCATCTATTGGTGACAGGACACAACATTTACCTCTCCCTCTCTTTGGGTGTTGTTGGTGGTGTAGTTGTTGCCCTTATGGTACCTAGAGGATTCATCTTTGATTCTTCCTGATTGAATCAAATCCTCTATCTTAGTGGCGGTGGCGATGAGAGCTTTGATGTTAGGGAGATACTGTGTTCGCAGATGAGCTTGATATTGGGGGAGGAGGTTCTTGACGATGATGTCAATTTGCTCTACTTCAGATGGACGGTTCACCATTTGAGCTGCTTTTGTCCTCAACCTCATAAGGAACACAGTGAAGGATTCTCTTGGCCCTTGTTTAGTGGTTTCCAAATCTCGATGGGTGACATCCACCTTGATGTTGTAGTGGTATTGTTTGACAAATGCATTACATATGTCATCCCAAGTCTTCTTGTGATTTTTGTTGAGATCTAATAACCACTTAATAGCAACTTTGGTTAATGACTGCTGGAATAGCTGAGCAAGGAGCTCATCGTACACACCGAAAGGTCTCATGGCACTAATATACATCTTGAGATAAGTTTTGGGACATGTAGTGCCATTAAACTTGTCCATGATCGGCATTTTGAATTTTGGTGGAACTCGTGCATTTGGGAAGAGAGCTAAGGAGTCGACATTTATCATGTCCTCGTGCTTTTTGATATTCTTGAGCATTTTTTCCATGACCTCAACTTTCTCCATTAATTTCTTAGCTTCGGGAAAGCTAAAGAAATCGCCACTTTGAAAATGATTCGTAGTGGGAGAGGGAGCAGTTGTGTTTAAGTCCATGGTAAGGGAGGTTGGAGTCTCAGGTGCTTTCCCTTTATCGGTGAGATCGATAACGGGAGTAGTGAAAGTGGGGGCATGGCTAGTCCCAACTTGGGCAGATGCAAGCTCAACACAAGCAAGAAAGGGAGTGACAGTGGCATTGGTCATTTTCTTGACTTCATTGATGATGGACTGGCATTGGGAGTTGAGGGCATCAGTAAAGGTGGCAGACTGAGCATTAAGGGCATTGGCGAAAGTTTCAACTTGGGTCTGAAGAGCAGTGGTGAGTACAGCTTGAAAAGTTTCCTCTTGTTTCTTGAGGAGGCTGGCAAAGAAAGCGCTCATGGCATCTTGATCGAAGTTGAAGGTATTGGCCATTGGTATCTTGAAACAAAAAAAGATAGAAAAAATGGGTAAGAAAACAGAATTATGAAGGAAAGATGGCATAAATGTGAAGGTGTGTTGGGAAAAGGATTCCTTCCACATGGTTGGTCACAAAGTTTGTATGTTGACAGGGTGAGTGTGTGAGGTGTTTTTGGGGTAACGGACCACCGATTTGGGTCTTTGAGGTGTTTGAAAGTTTACCTTGTTAAGCTTCTCATGTTATCAGTGCATGATCATGTCGTGATGTATGCTGAAAAAGGTTTCATGGATATGCAAGAATATCATTTATTATGGTACATGGAACCTAAGGTCAAAGGCTAAGGCGACTATATGCACAATGGTAAAGGGTGGTTTGATTTAAGGGTCCCCGTCCCACTAGAGCATCGATATACCTAACCACATGTGAGGCAAGGAGTCTCGCGTGGGTCCAACAGTACTGACTGCTCATTATACCACCAAAATGATCGGGGATTCATCGCAAAGTGGAATGCTTTCGCTATCTATCAACATACTCAAAGAGAGTTGTTGAGCCAATGCTACTTGCCATCCAAAAAGTTTTCCTAAAGCTAAGGTTTAGGCAATGAGCCTTTATTGTGCAAAGTGATGCATGAAAGTCAAATTATACTTAATGAGCCAAAATGAGATTATTTTGGAAAAATTTTCCTTAACCAAATAGTAATCCTTTTATCTTCCTTTTTTTAAAAAAAAAAGGTGGCAATCAGTCCCCAGTGGAGTCACCAGCTGTGAGGCCTCACTCAAGCACCGGTCCGGTCCGCTAGAGGGAACCGAGATGCTCATTTGAGTTTAGACTCAAGATGAAACCCTCGGGTTTGGATTTAGTTGATTTTGAAAAATAATTTTTGGGAGTTGCCACCCTAATTTATTTTTAAATGGGAAAATTAAGGAAAAAACCCAGTTGACTCCAATTTATTAATTTTTAAATTAATTTGCCCAAGGATAAAAATCACTAGCCTTCGAATCAGGTTGAGTTCGGGGACTAGGTTTTTGGTTTTAAATAATCAAAATTTGGCTCTTAAGTTTAATTTGACTTGAAAATTGGATTTCATGAATGATATTTATAAAATAATTTTAAAGAAAATGCATGAATGTGGCAAAATATGAATGAATGGTGAAAATAAAACATTCATAAATTAATTAAAAAAGAAAAAAAAAAGAGGGAAAAGAGATTGATTGGGATTTGGATTTGAGGTTTGGATTTAGATTCCAAATGTGCCTATGTACTCCATTGAATGGGGATCAAAACTCACGTAGTTCGTTTCACGATTAAGTGGAGGGGTTTGAGGGTTGATCAAATTGATTTTGGTTTGGGTGTGTTGAAAGTGAGGAAAAAGGCTGATACCTTGACTTTTGGTGGGCGAAGTGTTTTACCAGACCGAAGTTCCGTTTTATCAGGACCATGTGATTGGATGGATTGGAAGATTAATTAATTAATTAAAATTATTAATTAATTAATATGATGAAAGGGATGGATGGATTAATTAATTAAAAATTTTAATTAATTAATTGGGATGAGAGGTGGATTGAGAAAAATGATTAATTTAATTTTTAGAAAAAGGAATGATTTTTGAAAAAAGAGTGATTAATTAATTAATTAAAAAGATTAATTAATTAATTAAGTGATTAATTAAAAATGTTTTAGTTAATTAAAAAGATTAATTAACTTGGTTAGTGTGAGATAATTAATTAATTAAAAAGATTAATTAATTAATTAGAGAGCGATTAGAGGGAGAAGAAGAGAGGAATTTGAGGATAGCTATCTACTCAAATTCAAGGGATGTGTAAAAATGAGGGAATAGGAAGCCTATTTATAGGCAAAATGGGTAGAGGGTAGTTTAGGTAATGGAAATATGAAAAGACCATGGGGATAGGATTAGAAAATGGCTGATAACTGGACAAAGAGGGGTAAAAAGGTCATTTTACGCATGTGGGGCCCACTGGAGCAGAATGGGGCATGCCCTGGCATGGCGCCGCACCAGGCCTGTGCGGCTCCGCATCAGGCCTTTGCGGCGTGCCGCAAAGAGGCAGTGCGGTACCGCGCAGACCTGACGCGGTGCCGCACGCCTCCTGTTTGGCACGCAACGTGGCACGGCATGCATCCCGAGGCATTTTTTTTTTTTAGAGATTGATTGTTGGTATGGAGTTTGGAAATTTTGGATGTCTGGTGGCAATGTAAATGAAGTCTAAGAAAATTTCTTTCGAGGGCACCCCTGCCCGCTAACTGGTTAGCGGGACCACTGTAATAGCTACGCGCAATGAGTTAAATTCAGTAAGTGCTAAGGTTGCGGTTGGATACTAAGGGTGTAAAATTGAGGGTTCACAACTGTCATCTCACCGCAAGAAAGGTGGAATGTGTTTGTAGTATCCCACCAGTGCTCTGCCAGTGCCCAGACCACAATGGTATTAACCAACTGCTTGATGTCCAGCTCCAGCCACCCAAGCAAGCCAGATGGCTCGAGGTGTAGACAGATGGCCTCCTGATTACTCAGATAAAGGCGGACCAGCTCCATGACACTACAGCCTCCCCTAGGCCTCAATTGTACTCTTTATAATTTTTGTAAAAAAAAAATTTATTGATAATTATTAGAATTCTTACTGACTATGCAGGGAAAGGAAAACATACTTGAAGAGATCCAGTGTAGTTGATGTGGCGATCTGGCTCCTTTAGCAATGTCTCCGAGTTCTGAGCACCCATTGCTGGCTTATTGAAGGCTTCCATATTGAGAGAGTAAAAAAGAGAGAGAAAGAAAAATATTTAGAGAGAGAAATGAAAGCTAGAGAGAGAGAGAGAAGAGAGAGAGTGGAAAATGAGTTAATGAAGAATGTGAAGGAATGAAAGTTTATATAGGAGTAGAGGTGGGCCCCCCCCATAACATCTTTTAACTTTTTTTGATTCGCAGGTATAGTTCATATGGTTTCGCCATAATAAGCTCATTTTAAATCGAAATCCAATTCTATATGAAATAGTGAATCCAATGATTTTTATCCATCTCCTGAAATAGATGAGGTCTCAATCGGAGTTCAAAATCTCTTGGAATTACAGAAAAGCTGAAAATTCAAAAATAGCTTAAAAATTAGAAAATAATCCAAACAGAGTCAGAATAGCTAGAAATCAGATATGAAACTCTTACACAACTCCCAATATTGAATGGGATATTCAAAATGCTCAGAACGACATCCTAAGCTTTTCGATTCACACTTATTATATTTGGCATCTATCTGGCAAATCAGATAAGGAGGGTAGCTGTAAACCCTCAAAATTACACCTCTAATCGACCGTCTTTTAGTTATGAATCCATAGGATCAAACCGAGCTCAAATCAGAATTGAAACAGACCCAAAACGGATGAAAAAGTAGAAAACAGGTTGAACTAGCCGGCCAGCGCGCAAGAGACACATCGCCGCTAGGCGTGCCACCAATAATTCATGCCGGTGGTAAGGCGCATGCTCAACGTGCCTCTGGACACCTGGCATGTCGCTGGTGCCGCCCGTGCCACCGACGACATGCTGATGCCACCGTCCGTACCGCCCCCACCCCCATCAGCAGCTCTATAAATAGGGCCTCATTCAGATTCATTTCACACACATTCCAAGATAGAAATTCTCTCTGATATTATTATACTTGTTGCTCTTAGATTCAGATTCCAAGTCTTTTGAATTCAAGGTGGAGTTGAGATTTGGAGCAAGGCTGATTCCATTCGTCCAAAAATCAAGGAAAGCAAAGGTATAATCCCCTTTTCCATTCTCAAAATTCTAAACTCGGATCTAGAATTATATTTAGGTCTAAAAGAGAAAAGATCTGAAATTTATTAGTTTAAGAATCAGAATTAAATTAATAAATAAACCAATACTTTTTTTCAAAACCCCTCCTTCGCAAGAAGGAAGAACTGCATGGAGTTTGATTCATATTCGATGGGATACGCAGGCTGCCATTCTGAAAATGCATCAATTCCAAAATCTTTTTATTAACATTTTTTCCTTTTACTTTAATTTATTTATATTAATCTTTTATTTTTGATCTTATATTAGCTTAGTTGAGGAATATGTCCTTTTCCTAGTACCCATAAGGGCTAGAGGAAAGATCCTCTTTATTTCAATTGTTTTGATCTTGTAATAATTAAGTAAGATCTATTTTGCTTGTTTGTCTACAATTGTCATTCCATCTCATCATATATATCTGTTTCATTCGTCATTATATTCCTGTTCATGCATACACGAAAATTCCTTTTTAAGAGTTATTTTACAATTTTAGCCGAACTATAAGGAAAATACATTTTCTCAATTGTGTAATTACCAAAACTTGATCCCCAAGCCCTCCTTAGTCACTCACGGATTGGTGCATTTTCCATTGGGACAAAATCAAATCATTTTTGGAGTCAATCAATTTGGGTTTTCTTTAATTTTCCCAATTAAAATAAGTAAATTGAAGTGGCGACTCATTTCTTAACTTTCAAAATACAAAAATCAATTTTCTGAACTCACAGCGAGTTCTAATCGTGGAGTTTCTCCCAAAAAGCATTTCAATTCCTCGGTGGATCGGATCGATGCTTGGGCAAGGCCTCACATTGTGCTATCCTTAAGCCAAGGTGAAACTTAGATCTGGTGCCAAACTCGTTCTCTACGTTCCTCGCTGCTAAAGGCTAAAGGTAAAAGTTCTTTCCTTTTCCTTTTAAATTCCAATTTTAAGACCTAAATATGAAAATATCTAATTTTTGTTAATTAAAATCTGACCTAATTAACAAATTTCTAAGCCCTTAAAATCAATCAAAATATGATAACAAAGGCTATGATTTAAAAACCCCTCATTCTCAAGAAGAAAGAATTGCATGGGGTTTGGTTCCTATTCAAAGAGATACGTAGGCATGACATCTCTAAGGCATCAACTCCACTAAAATTAACAACTTCTTCTCTCTATCACCTTCTTCATATAGTTTAGGATCAAAATTGCTTTTCTTAAATAAAAGTCAAAATTTTAGTTCTTTTTATTACAATTGTTTTATTACTTTTTCTTACTTTAGTTGTTTAGATTATATTTGGGAAATGTGTGCTTTTCCTAAAACTCACAAAAGTTAGAAGAAATATCCCTTGATTTTGACATTTTGACTTATAATAGTTTTAGGTAGTTTTCCTTTATCTTTCACATTGTATAATTGTCATTATTTAACATTTGCCATGCATTGCACAAATAATATGTTTTTCATGCATCATATTATATCTGTTCATGTATACATAAAAACTTATTTTTACAAAAGCTATTTTGTATTTATGCCAAACTATTTTTTTGTATTGTTTTAATCAAAATCTAGTCCTTGAGCCCTCTTTGGTCATTTGAGGACCAGTACTTTTCCTTGGCATAAATGGTATAATTTTGGAGTCAATCAAATTGGATTTTTCCTTTAATTTTCCCAACTAAAATAAACAAAATTAAAGTGGAGACTCATTTTGCAAATTACAATTTATAAAATATAATTTTCTGAACTCATATTGGGTTCCAATCTTGATGTTTCTCCCAAAGAGCATTTTCAATTCCTTTTAGTGGATTGGGACGGTGCTTAGGTAAAGCCTCATAGTTGGAGATTCCATTGGGGACTCCAAAATTGTTTTCAAAATAAAAGACAAAAGTGGACTACTCTTGGTAAAATAAAAAGTTTGGCTTTTTACTCTAAAATAGCTTTTCATGCATCACTACATTGGGCTCCTTGTCCAAAACCCTAACTTCTTAGGAAAACAAAGGATATAAAGTAACATCGAGTGGGCAACCTTCTTTAGGTCTACTTGCCAATAGTGAAATCATCCAGCTCACGATGTATCCTCTAATCCTTTTAAAGGTATAACGAGTATGCACGTACCGCCTGACCCACAAGAGACTCCTTGACTCACATGTAGTTAGGTATATCACATCTCTAATGTGACAGGTTCCCTTTTGAGCCACTCTTATCCTTTCATGTAATGACTCATAGAACCTTCCTTTAGGATTGTATCCACCATAATAATGAACTTGGTATTTCAATCATTCATAAATATATGCATGTATAACTTAAACCTTGTGAAGAGTCAAAAACCAATCCAAACATCTTCACATCTAAACCCGTGGTCTACCTAAACCCATGGTCAAAACCCAAAACTCATGGTTCACCTAAACCTATGGTCTAATCCTATCCAAACCCATGTCAAATACATGGTGAAAATAAACTCATCCATGGTACCCTCATCCTTATCCACAATCCTTATCCAAGCTAAACACTAACCTAACTTTATTCTTTACAACCATTATACAAGCTAAATACTAACCTAGCTTCATCTTTAACAGTCCTTACCCAAGCTAAATACTGACCTAGCTTTCATCTTTTATAGTCCTTACTTAAGCTAAACACTGACCTAGCTTTCATAGTCCTTACCCAAGCTAAACATTGACCTAGTTTTCATCTTTCAAAATCCTGACCCAAGCTAAACACTGACCTAGTTTTCATCTTTCACAATTGTTACCCAAGCTAAACACTGACCTAGCTTTTATCTTTCACAATTCTTACCCAAGCGAAACACTAATTTAGCTTCATCCTCAGTAATCCTTACCAAAGCTAAATACTGACCTAGCTTCATTCTTATCCATAAATCCTCACCCAAACTAAATGCTGACTTGGTTTCATCTTTTACAATACTATCCAAACCCATGGCCCATCTAAGCCTATGATCTAGTCTAATCAAACCCATTATCCAACTATCACCAAGCCTATGGTCCACTTAAATCCATTGTACATCCATAATCTAATTGCAAAACCCATGGTCACTTTATCCTTAAACCCATGGTAAACCATTCATCACAATTCTAATTACTTGAGGCTAAACTCTGACCTAGCCTTTCAAATTAAACTTTGGTTCATTAAAGCTAAAATCTGACCTGGCCACCAAATCTAAATTTTAACCTAGCTACTTAAAGCTAAATTCTGACCTAGCCACTCAAAGCTAAAATCTGACCTAGCTACTCAAAGTTAATTCCTGACCTAGTTTTCAAAGCTAAAATTTGACCTAGATCCCTTAGCTAAATACCGATCTAGCTAGCATTATATACCTCCACTATCATCTTTACCCACGCATTGTCAACCTAACTGCAAGAGACCATCATCCATTACCATTAAACTCAAGGTCCTTGGTTTTACATACCCTATAACCATTTTTCACAACTAGATACTAACCCAACTCCTTTTCCATTTCCTAAGGTTGCCAAGCTATCTATTGGATTTGACAAAGATGTCATGGATAAGCTTTTGGCCAAACTATTGGAGCAATAAGAAGAGATGGTTAAGAGACAAATAGCCTAGATTTAGGCCTAATTGCAAGCCTAAAAGGATGCTATACTAGATGATATCCAAGACATGCTAAGTTGGGTTGGCATAAACCAAATCCCAAATCCCACTATCCAAAATCCACTCAACCTAGACCAAAATTTGACAACAGTTCAAGCATATGCTTCTACTTCCTCCACCAAGCCAGCTTCAACTTCCTCTACCAAACAAACACTCCCCTCACTTCATCACTCCCCTCACCTAATATCCTCCAAATAAACACTCTCTCCCATCTAGCACCCACTAAATAACTACAAATCACCTCTTTTCCTATGGATTCTTCCCAAGGAAGGGAAACTGCATGTAATCCTAGGCTTGAGATCTTCCTACTTAAACTAAAAGCTATGAAAAAGTCAGTAAAAAGTCTAAAGAAGAGGGAAGGCATGGTTGATACAAGTTCATTAAGTCTCTTCCCTAATGTCCATTTACCACCAAAGTTCAAGATGCCGAATTTGCACAAATTTGATGGTACTACTAGCCGTAAGATCCATTTAAAGATGTACATAGGGGCAATGCATTCCCTTTGTATCAACAATGAGCTCTTTGCTCAACTTTTTCAGCAAACCCTTACTGTTACCACCCTAAGATGGTTTATTAACTTGGATGACACTTAGAAACAAACTTGGGAGGACATTTGCAAGGTATTTGTTGAACAGTACCACTACAATATTGTAGTGGACATTACAAGAAGGGATTTAGAAAGCACTAAGCAGCTTTCGAATGAGACTTTCTCCGCGTTCCTTACACAATGGATGGTCAAAGCTACTTTAATGGTAAACAGGTCAACCGAGTAAGAATAAGTGGATATCCTTATCAAGAATTTGCTTTTAAACTACCGAGATCCCTTATTAACATAATACAAACCCACTTTCAAAGCTTTGATCGTAACAGCATCTAAGATTGAAGATCACCTTCAAAGCGAATCAAAAATTGCCACCATTGACTTGGACATTGAGGAAGAACTTGAAACAACATTGAAGAGTTTGACTATAGCTAAACCTGACTTGTCTAGAATCATTCCAAGATCTCATTAGTAATAAAAGCCTTTTTTACCCATCAAACTTTCAAGCCACTTAGTGAGTCAGCAAGGCAAGAAAGATACCAGTCAAAGTTTATGTCATTAAAGTCCGAGTCATCATTTAAGTCAGAGTCTTTTTTTTTTTTTTTTTTTTGAGTTTGACTATCAGAGTCATCTTTTTTTAGTTTATCTATCATAGTCATCTTCTTTTTAGTCTGTCTATTATAGTCATCCTATTGAGTCTGTTGAATTCATTTTTATTGCAAGATGACATTATTTAATAAAGTGTGAATTTTTTCAAATTCCTTTCTTTGTGTATTTCTTTTCATCCAATTTGAATGAAAAAATGAATTTTTGTGCCAATAAGGAATTACATGCGAAAGGTCAAGAATTCATGTAAGGCTACAACAAATGATCATTAAAGGTAGCGTTCACCAAAATTGCAGTTCCTTAAAAAACATTCAGATTCCCCAAGCAGACATCCATGTCACTTTCCCTCCAAGTTGACACCCCTTTGCCAAAATTTGAATACTCTATAGAACACCAAAGCTCCCATCCTTGCTATAGGCTAAGGGCAATCCTCAATAATCTTCACAAGCAAAGCAAAACAGATAGCCTTGCTAATTGGAAAGGGAAGGAAAACCAAAAATCTAACCCATGATCCAAACAGAATTAGACCTTTCCAAGCAAGACAGAACAAATGGCCTTGCCAACCTAAAAAAAAAAAAAAAAAAGAAGGAAAAGTTTAAAAAATTAAAAAATTAAAAATAAAAATTAAAAAACAAAAATTAAAAAAAACAAACAAAGAGAGAGAAAATTTAGAAGGGCAGCTTAGAGTAAGTAATCAAAGGAATTGCTAAGTTGAATACTCACAAAGACAAAATCAAAGCAACAATTCAAGATGGAGCTCTATTTCACTCAAATTGGATTCAATATCTAGTTTGTTAGTCCTATCTCATCCAAATATAGTCATTTTGTTAGTCTTACCTTTCACAGAGTCATACCCTGTTAAGTGTTTTCACTACTTTCACTTAGAATTTTTAGCCTCATATGTCTCATTCTACCGGAGTCTAGTCTCACCTCCCAGTCTATTTGTTTGACTTGCTGAATCAACTCACGAGGTGGTATCCTACCTATCTCCTTCAAAACACCTTTACCCCTAACTCCTTGATCAAAGCCTATTATCTCTTCAAGTGATCAACCATCCCATCCTTCCAAAGATTATACATCCTTAGTATATTATTATCAAATTCTTTGGCAAAATCTCAATGCTTGGGCTTGTTCACAGAACCAAGGCCCATCATCATTAAAGCCCAAGTTTCTTGGCTAGACTACCTCCTTTTGCAATACTTGTAGACTTTTTTAAGCTCAAGGTCTCTTTATCAAGTTGGCTTAACTAATCAGTCCACTACCCCAAATATTGTATTACGTCAACCATCTTTGCTCAAATTTTACAACTTGAATTTTCAAGTGACAGTTCTTGACCTGATTTGGAACCTAACACAACTTGACCTAATCCTTCAAGGACTTACTAGACCTACCCTCCCAATGACCAACCCTTAGCTAAGACCTTTCCCTATAAGGACTGATCCTTAATTATAACTTTCCATAGGCAAATCAAGCCAAGCCACCCATGCTAACATTCCCATACCCCTCGTCTTTCAAAGACATAACCTTCCCTAAATCCCATAACATCAAGGCAAAACATATAGCTTTGATCCCAATCCTCCTAACATCAAGGCCAAACACATAACTTTGATCCTAATTTTTGCAACATCAAGGTCGAACAAATAGCTCTGATCCCAATCCTCCCAAGCACCAAAGCTGAATAGATAGCTTTGATCTTAATCCTCCTAAGCACTAAAGCTGAACAGATAACTTTGATCCCAATCCTCCCAGCACTGAAGCCAAACAGATATCTAGAGGTGTTTAAATTTAGAAAAACTAGAAAAGCATGTATTTTAGGTGAAGAAAGGGCATTTGGAGGCTTGCTTGGCATATAGTCCAGCTACAGGTACACAAGGTAGCCTACCCCTATATTAGGTGTGTATGCGGGAGTTGGCATGGGTAGCGAGGTGCGCATTCATCCACATGCACATACTTGGTAAACTGAGTACTTTTCAATAATTAAGCCATAACTCGAGCTATAGACCTTGGGATTTAGATGATTCAAGATGAATTGGAAAGCTTAGAAGTAGCCCAACAACTTTCCAAAAGACATCATATCCTAATTCCTCCATTTTTAGGCAGAATTTTAGCCTTGAAATTTCTATTTAGTTTCTTAGGTTTATTTTTCCTTTTATTTCATTTCATTTGGGTTTGTAATTTAATATCCTTCACCTTTCAAAGGAACCCTTCCCCTTAATCCCGATTTTATGCATTAGATTAGGATTCTATGGCCATTAATTAACAAGGTAAATTTATTATTTTGTTAGAGCTTTAAATCATAATTAATTAGATTCTTCACCTTAGTGTGCATAAATTTTAGGGTTTTAATTAAAATCTGATTTAATTGGGAACTTTGCATGCTTTAGGATGTATTGTTTATTAGAAATCATGTTTTAGGGTTGTTTCCATTTTCCTTTCACTTGTTTGATGCTTGATTAAATCATAATTGGAAGTAACAATGCATTTTTAGGTTAGGAGAGTGTTCTCTCTAATCCTTATAGATTTAGAAGAACTACGTAATCACTCCTTAATTCCAAAAATAAATAAGTAATTGATTATAATTGAAAGAAAAAGGAAAATGGAATTAATTTTGGGATTAGATTTGAGATTTGGATTTAAATTCCAAACGTGCCTATGTATCCTATTGAATGAGGATCAAAACCCACATAGTTCAGTCCATGATTAAGTAGAGGGGCTTAGGGGCTGATTTGGTTGATTGATTTGATTTGGGTTTGAGAGGAGAATATTAATACCTTTGCTTTTGGAGGGCAGAGAGTTTTACCAGACCAAAATTTCATTTTATTAGGACTGAGTGATTAGATTGATTGAAGGCTAATTAATTAATTAAAATCATGAATTAACTAATTGATATGATGAAATAGATGGATGGATTAATTAATTAATTTTGATAAACGGTGGATTTGAAAAAAAAGAAGGATTAATTTGATTCAAAAAAAATGATTAATTAATTAATTGAGTGATTTATTTTGATTTAAAAAAAGAGTTTTAGTTAATTAAAAAGATTAATTAACTTGGTTAAAATGAGAATTAATTAATAAAAAAGATTAATTAATTAGAGAGTGGTTGGAGGGAGAAGAAGAGAAAAATTAGATGATAGTTATCAAGTCTAACTTAATGAGTGAAGAAAAATAAGAAATGGAGAGGGTATTTATAGGAAAAGTGGGTGAGAGTAGTTTAGAAATTAAAAAAGTGAAAAGACAATGAGAGGTATAGCTAGAAAGGGCTGAAAATTAGGCTGGAGATGGGTAATTTAGACATTTTGGTGTAGGAAGAGGTACAACTGATGCGGATCCGCGCAGAGCACAGACAATAGAGCAGATCCACATCAAACTAATGCAACTCCATGTGGCATGGACCCGGCTCGTATTTTGAGATTTTTGGGTCAATTTTTAGAGATTTTGGATCAGTTTTTGAGACTTTTAGACCAGTATTTGGGAGTTATAGAGTTTAAAAATTTTATTAGTCAGTGTTAATAGGCTTGAAATTAATTTTAAAACAGTTGAGCAGTCAGTCTAAGAAAAATCCGATCAGTTTTAGAAAAATACAATCTGATACAGAAGGTCCGGTCAGGGTAAGAAAAGCATCAATATCCAAAAATTAAATATCCTTATACTAATATGGTTGAAAGCCTATTTTTTACTTCAAAAGCGCTACCTTCTTGATCCATGCTCACTAACTGGCTAGTAGGACTATCATATTGGCTCTGCATAGCGCATTAATCTTAGCAGGTGTTAAGTTACGGCCGAATGATGAGGGTGTAAAATTAAGAATTCACATGAATCAACAATTATTAAATTATCAATTAATAATAGACTATCATACACATAATTTAGTAAACGACATAGAATACTTAACATTAAATATTCATTCATACACGTAATTTAGTAAACGACATAGAATACTTAACATTAAATATTCATGTTGCTAGGCTTAATATTAAATTTTTAAGACAAAAATTAAGTTTATTAGTTGTTTGATAAATTTATTCTCTTGAAGAAATTTGGTTTTAATTTACAACTTGTCTAGTCTAGGAACTATTATTTTAGATTTGTAAGATTAACGTTGGTCATTCCTCAAAACCATTGGTCAGCCTTAGAAGTGTTTGACAGTCGAAGATAGGTGGTCCTGGTAGAAAATCTTGGTAATCAAATAGAAAAAAAAGATAAAACCTTAGATAAAATAATGAGCAAATTATTTCAAATTTTAATAGGAAATAAATTTATTAACACTAATATTTTTACTTTAGATCTTGAAGATGAAATAAACGGTCAAGAAATGAATATAGCTAAAATGAAAAACAATTTAGTAATTGGTCAATTCCTAGAAGGATAATAGTACTATTTATAAAATTGGTTCTTTTAACTTTTTCTACTATTTATTCAATTAAACAAACTATTTCTTTAACCAATCACATGAAAATATTCAATTATTTTCTCAACAAGATATATTAAAACATAAAGAAAAATATAGGTTTTTACAAATAGGAATGGTAAAAGTTGCCATTGAACCTTTATTCAAATTTGGTTTAGACATTTCAGATTTTTATGTCTTAGAGATGGTAGACATTTAAATTTTTCAAATTCTTTATTAGCCATGATTGAGTCCAATATAGCCAATGGCCCTGTTTATTTTAATTATTATCCAAAATTTTCTCTTTTTTATTTGATCCAAATATTTTAGATTCTTTAACTCTTACTGTTTAATAAAAAAAAATATGAATTTTTTAGACAACACAAGATCTATTGCCATTATTTATAGAGTTTATTATAAAGTTATGTCAACGACCTTAAATCCACTATCCAAACATAGTTTAACTAGAAATGAAAATATTCAATTATTCAATTAAACAAACTATTTCTTTAAACCAATCACATGAAAATATTTAATTATTTTCTCAACAAGTTATATTAAAACATAAAAAAATATATATAGGTTTTTACATATAGGAATGGTACAAGTAGCCATTGAACCTTTATTCAAATTTGGTTTAGACATTTCATATTTTTATATCTTAGAGATGGTAGACATTCAAATTTTTCAAATTTTTTATTAGCCATGATTGAGTCCAATATAGCCAATGGCCTTGTTTATTTTAATTATTATCCAAAATTTTCTCTTTCTTTATTTGATCCAAATATTTTAGATTCTTTAACTCTTACTGTTAAATAAAAAAATATGAATTTTTTAGACAACACAAGATCTATTGCCATTATTTATAGAGTTTATTATAAAGTTATGTCAACAACCTTAAATCCACTATCCAAACATAGTTTAACTAGAAATGAAACCATACTTTTTGAAGCTAATGCTCAATATTTCTCCAAGAAGATAAAATGGAATGAATTATCATAATCTGATTCTTGGGAATTACAAGAAATTAATAGAAAATATATCTTCTACTTTTACAATTATTGAAGATCATAGTAGAAATATTCAAATAGAATTTACTCCAAATAATAAAGTTTATAGAAAAACACCTACCTTAGAAAATTATAGACCTTCAATTTCTATTTCTAGACCTTTTATTTCTAGTCCTAAAATGCCTTTAACTAGTAATATTCAATTACAATGAGTCAATTTTACTAATAATATACTCAATTTATTTATCAAGAATTTGAACAAACATCTTCTCTACCTTTATCTTCTACATGTTCACAAATGAAAAATCATTCTCAATTAAATACTATTTATTTTGAATTTTCTATAGATAAAGATTATATTAGAAAATAACATTTTATGCCTTATAATGATGAGAAAAGAATTTAGTTTGCAGAAAATTATGACAATCAACAAAGAGATAATATTAGAACAAAGTATTATGATTTTATGAACTCTAACACATTAAATATTCCTTTCTTTAATTGGTTTTTTGTATATGCTATATAAAATAATTTAGAATTTCCATTTTCGGAACTGTGTTAATCAAAAGGTAACAAAAGATTGGATTATTATAAAAAATAATGTTATTAACTCTATTCACCCTCCTTTAAAATAAATAAAATTATCTTTCAAAAATAAAGATGTTATTGTTCCTCCTTTTAAAATAATAAATACAATAGATGATTATAAAAAATCTCCATCTCTTAGAGATATTAAAAACATACAATTTCAAAATAATTATTCAAATCAAATATAGCATATTATTGGTTCTCAATTAGATAGAATGGAAACACAATTAGAAATACAAAACCCTTTTCCTTAGTAATTTTACCCCTTCTATTGAAAAACCTACAAACATTGGAATATTTGAAAAACCACTTCTTAAGCCTTTTGAAATACCCCCTAAACATATAATAAAATTTGACCATAAAGAAGAAATGTTAACCAAACTTCATACAAAACTTAATCAACTTACATTAAATTTTTCTTCTTCATCATCATCAAATATTAATGTAATAAGAAGAGTTGAACCTAAGTCTATAAATATATTATAATTAGAAAATCAATTTCATGAAGAAAATCAATCTATTCAAAAACTTCGTTATCAAAACTCAAATTATTATTCTAAAACAACACCTCTTGATATACAATATTAAGAAAGATCTCAAAAGGTTCAAGCTAAATATGATGGTCAAGCTATTTATGAATGGAATATAAATGATCATTCTGAATATCAAATTATTAACATTTTACAAGAAATGTTAATGGCTACTTCTGCTTATAAAACACATAATAATTCTGATTTAGCAATTACTCACCAATTAATTTCTAGTTTTACTGGTCAATTAAAGGGATGTTGGGATAACTAATTAACTCCTGAAGAATGTTTAATCATATCAAATGCTAGAAGAATTATTATTAAACAAGAAGGTAATCAACTAATTCAAACTCAAGAAGAAGATACGGTTGCTACTTTTATTTATGCAATAATTAAACATTTTATAGATGAACCTAATCAATACCAAGCTCGTGTTTCTAAAGTTTTATCAAATTTATATTGTCCAAATTTACAAGATTTTCGTTGGTACAAAGATATTTTTCTTACCAAAGTTTTTCTCAAAATGATTGTCATCATCTGTTTTGGAAAGAACGTTTTATTGCCAGTTCTCCAAAACTCTTTACTAAAAAGGTACATTCTCGCATTAGAGGAATTTATAATGATTTTATTCCTTATGATAATTCAACTTATGGTGAATTAATCAATCATATTAACAATAAAGGATTAGCTTTATGCACTGATTTAAAATTAAAAGAGAAAATGAAAAATAAATTTCACAAAACTGTAAAGAATTAGAAAATTTATGTTCTCAATATGGCTATGAACATTTAAATCCTTCTTCAACAAAACATAAAACGAAAGTTAATAAAAAGTCTTGTCATGAACCCTTTAGAAATAAAAGATATAGAAAATTATATAATTATACAAAACCTACTCAAAATAGTAAAACTTCTACATCAAAACATTTTCAAAATATAGTAAGAAAAAATAATCTATTTGTTATAAATATAGTAGACTTGGCCATTATAAAATTCAATGTAAAATGAAAAAATAATAATAATTTAGACATTTCTAAAAAACTTAAATAATAAATGATTAATTTATTAATTTGTGATACTGATACATATTTAGAATTAGAAGATAAATTAGATAATGATTGATTCTGTATAGAGTCTACTTCTTCCTCCTCATACTCTAGTGTTGAATCTGTACTGTATGAATGTGAAGGTCCATGTATTTGTCAACTAGATAAAGGATAGTATTTCCTAACCTTTAGTCAAATATCATATATTAAATAATTTTATATATAATACGGTTGCTACTTTTATTTATGCAATAATTAAACATTTTATAGATGAACCTAATCAATACCAAGCTCGTGTTTCTAAAGTTTTATCAAATTTATATTGTCCAAATTTACAAGATTTTCGTTGGTACAAAGATATTTTTCTTACCAAAGTTTTTCTCAAAATGATTGTCATCATCTGTTTTGGAAAGAACGTTTTATTGCCAGTTCTCCAAAACTCTTTACTAAAAAGGTACATTCTCGCATTAGAGGAATTTATAATGATTTTATTCCTTATGATAATTCAACTTATGGTGAATTAATCAATCATATTAACAATAAAGGATTAGCTTTATGCACTGATTTAAAATTAAAAGAGAAAATGAAAAATAAATTTCACAAAACTGTAAAGAATTAGAAAATTTATGTTCTCAATATGGCTATGAACATTTAAATCCTTCTTCAACAAAACATAAAACGAAAGTTAATAAAAAGTCTTGTCATGAACCCTTTAGAAATAAAAGATATAGAAAATTATATAATTATACAAAACCTACTCAAAATAGTAAAACTTCTACATCAAAACATTTTCAAAATATAGTAAGAAAAAATAATCTATTTGTTATAAATATAGTAGACTTGGCCATTATAAAATTCAATGTAAAATGAAAAAATAATAATAATTTAGACATTTCTAAAAAACTTAAATAATAAATGATTAATTTATTAATTTGTGATACTGATACATATTTAGAATTAGAAGATAAATTAGATAATGATTGATTCTGTATAGAGTCTACTTCTTCCTCCTCATACTCTAGTGTTGAATCTGTACTGTATGAATGTGAAGGTCCATGTATTTGTCAACTAGATAAAGGATAGTATTTCCTAACCTTTAGTCAAATATCATATATTAAATAATTTTATATATAAAATATTTAAAAAAATTTCCACGCATACATAAAATATTTTGCATGAAATATTATTTCACAATTTGTTTTACTTTAGTTTTCTTTCACACAAATTTTGCAAGGCAAGAATTAATTCCAAAAAATAAATTTTATCCTCTTTTTCTAAGCTACTTAATGGGCATTCCCATTAAGTAACACAATTACAGATATCCCATATTATTCAACTATTTTACTATTAAATACTCATAAACCCTTTACATAGATAAACCCATATACCAAATTATTACCTTTTAAAATAGTAATTTCTTTCATAAAACTTCCCATGAATCTTTATTTCAAAATACCATGATCATAACAAAGCTTGGTATTACTTATTCATAATTTTATCCATTTTACTTTAAAAAGTGAGAGAGAAAAAAAAAATTCTCCTTCTGATTTCAAAAATAATAAATGTATTTTATTAGTCAATTAAAATTTTTAAAATTACTCAATGTTTTGAATTATTTTCCTCAATTTAGTCAAAATAAAAATAAAAATATGTATTAATATCTTTGGAATTCCATGAATTCTGACTTGGAATTATGAAGTTAAATAATACCATACTCCAGTACTTATTATAATTTTATGGTTCTTGATTGTTCCTTTAATCAAGAGAATGTAAAAATTATTACAAGATACAGTATTAAGCATATCTCAAAAAGATGACGATGGTGCTGCATCACCCTTCACTCCTCCAAATGAAGATGATTACTATGGCATCGATATCAATTATTTTAGTCCATTCAAGATTATATTTCAAGACTATACATCACCAACATTATTTCAAAATTGTTGTCCAAGCACTTGTCAACCACTTTTTAGTGATGGCAGGGAGGCTGATAGTTAAAGATTATTCAAGATATAGAGTGAGAAATAGCCCAAAAATTTTAAACTGTATAAATGTTGTAACTTATGTAGTCTTGTAATTAGCCTTTTGTACTTTGTACATGTGTCAAAATGCATGTCTGTCCGCATGTCAAAATGCATATGTAAAATGTGTCTGTATAGGTGTCAGTTTGCATGTCTTCCTTAGCATGCATGGTGACATGTGTCTGACAAGTATCAACTTGCATGACATCCTTCGCATGCATATGACATGTTTCTGATGACATGTTAGGTCCAAGTCCTATAAATTAGTCGAGTCAGTATGTACAAACTACAACTTGGGACAAACCACTTCAATAAAGTTTATATTCTTACATTAATCTCCGCTCTTCTGCTCTCTTAGATTCTCCTTCAACATTTTAAAATCCTTAACCAAATGCTCTTATTGTAAGTTTTATTTTGCTTTAAAATTAATATTTTAAAATTCTTTATCTTTATAAATTTCAATTGCTTTAATCATCTGCATTCGCATGTTTACTCATTTTCATATCATTAGTCCAGCTCCGCCACGCACGCACGTGCACACACATATACACTATATATATATATACACCTCACTAAATTCTTTCTAATTGTAAATTTATGATGGGCAATATAGTTATTTATTAATTAAATAATATAATTACTTAATTTACTTAATTTAAATAATGAAAGATAAATTTAATTAGAATAAAAAAAGAATAAAAATAATTATTATTTAATGTATAAATAATAATTATTTATATACTGGAAATGCATTGCCTGAAAACATCACCATAGCTTTATATTCCTGCAAAATGTAATTCTATATATATAGTATTAACAAGGCAAAATATATATGTATATTTAATATTTTGTCATTGCATTGATGTTATAGAATAATAAAAAAATAGAAAATAATTAAAGGAAATTTATAATTTGAGTACTTCTATTTCTAGCATTAATCTTCAATTTCTTTAAAACATTTAAATAAAATAAAATTAATTAATTCTTATTTGCGTTTTTTATCTCATTATTAATTAACCTACCGCTCTTCATTCACTTTTCGTTACATTATCTTAAACTGTTTGTGTAAGCATTTGAGATTGTGATTATATTATTTTTGTTATACATTAGAAAATCATAGTTTGAGAAAAATTACATTTTTTAAACTTTTTTCAAACCCTTTTTTACAAAAAATAATTAAAAATCAAAAAATCAAAATACAATTTTGAAAAGTACATCCAAATTTAATATCAAATTGACCCTTAATTACTTTGATAAAGATGGGATATAGAGGGACATTTGAAGAAAATTGTTTTTGTTTAATTTATTTGGATGTAGCAATATTATGATAAATAATTAAAATTGTTGTGATAAAAAAGTTTATAAATAATTAAAAGTTGGGATTTTTAGTGAAATACGTAAAAAAAATATAGAATATGTCCACAATAAAATATATATTATATATAAATATATGGAAAGGGGGATAAGCACATTTACGTAAGAGCTCTTTACTAAGTTCTTTCCAATTGTTAATTTATGATAGGCAATATGATAATTTATTAATTAAATAACATAATTATCTAATTTGTTTAATTTAAATAATGAGTGTGAATTCAATTAGAATAAAAAAAGAATAAAATAATTATTATTTAATATATAATTAATTACATTATAAATTTAAATTATATAATTATTATAATTTAATAATTTAATTATCTAATTAATTTAATTAAAATAAAGAAAGAACAAATTCAATTAGAATAAGGAAGAATAAAATATTTATTAATTAATATAATTAATTATAATTAATTTAAATAAAAAAGAATTCAATTGGAATAATTTATGTTTTTTATGTTTTTTCGAATATTAAGAAACTAAAAATATTCTAATTTGATTTTGATTGTTTGAATATTAACAAATTAGAAAAATTATAATTTGACTTTTAGTATGCAAATTATACTTTGTCCTGTTATAAATTTTAAAATTAGTCGTTTTAACTTTTAGTAATAATTTGTATCTTCTAAAAAAATAAAAGTTTGGATGCATGGATTCAATTAGAATAATTTATATTTTTTTATGTTATTTCAAATATTAAGAAGTTACAAAAGCTTCAATTTAACTTTGATTGCTCAAATATTAATAAGTTAGAGAAATTCTAATTTAACTTTGAGAAAATTCTATTGTAAATTAGAAAAACTAATTTTGGTTCTATAAAAAGCTATAGCAGAAACAAAAAGTACACTAATTGAGAGTTCATTTAACAACAGTGTGCAAAATCCTATTATTTTATTATCAAATGTTAAAATTTCTATTTATAAGAAAATAATAGACGTACTAAGTATTAATATAGAAATCAACCTATAATTAATAATTAGGTAATATAACAATAACAAAATTAAATTAAACAATAAATTCATTTGCTTTTTTTTCTATAACATATTCTTGGACATAAGAATATTATTTAAAATTGTAAGAAACGATTTATTTAGATATGTTTGACTCATTTTCTTTCAATATTATGTATTTATTAAAATGTAAATTTGTTTAAACTACTTTTTTCTTGTGAGAAATAAGGGTAGTTATGATATTATTTTTAAAAATGATTTATGAAATGTGGTGGCTAAAGAATTTAGATTTGGCCTAAATCTTGCATCATGTGTGAAATTGGTTGATGTAAGTATTTGGATATATTAGAGAAATGGTTGTAAAAAATCATTAATGATAACTGATAAGGCATCAAATACAAAAACAAGTAATAGTAGTTCAAATGTGTGCAGATTTTTAATGGAATTAAGGTTTGATTTTAAAAGGTTGGTGTCATAGATATCAAAGTGAAAATAAAAACTTAATGTGAGTGCTGTGGTGGATTCAAATGGAGATAATAAGTGTATTATTGATGTTGCAGAATCTGTGCATATCAGTATCATAAAAATAGAATTGGACCAATCAATTTAACCTGTTCAACTGAAACTCAGTGACAGGGTATTAAATAATAGCCGATACATTACGTATTGGCCGTTTTGTCTAGGTTTTTGAGGGGTCCATTACATTATTTACCCGTTACACTTATACTAATAGGAATTAATACTGAATCAGTAATGAATCACCCAATACATACTGATACAATTGTTATTTAGTGATACAGGCGTGACGTATCAATAAAAAAATATTATTATTATATTTTTTATTTTATTAATGTAAATTATAAATATATTGTTTAAAAGATATTATTTTATATTTGTTCTATTTTATTAATATAAATTATTAGGATATTATTTTTTACATTATTTATATTTCAATATATTTAGAATATTATTGATAATTTTTTACAAAATTCATTTTTTATATAAATTTTTTATTTGTGGGTATAAATTATTGATTGAATTTTACAATTTGACTATATTTTGTCTTTATATATTTATTTTCAAAAATTTAAATAATGACTTTGTATAAATTCTAAATGAGTTTAAAGACAATCTAGATCCTCCCCAACACTCTTTTTGTTGGTAATTAATTAATATTATGGTATATTTATTTTTTTTAATTTTACTTTATTTACTTGGAAAATGAGGATTTTTTTATTACCTTATTCATTTTGAATAAAGCGATTTTTTTCTCATAACTTAATAAAATAATATTGATTTATTATTATTAGTTATGCAATTTGAATTTAATTTATTATTATTATTTATGTAAATTAAATTTTTTTAAGCATAATTATGCTTATTTAAGTGTTAATTAATTTAATATATTACATTTTGGACATTACATTTCATTTCTTATTAAATTATATCAATTTACTAATCATTTTTAAAAATTTATGGTAGCAGCGGCCGATTTAAGCCGATTCAATTCGATTCTGATACCTATACGATACGTGAAACCATTATTTAATACCCTGTTCAGTAGCCAGTCCATTTCGGTTTATTAAAAATTGAAATTATAGTGAAATAGTCTTTTCACTAGTTTTTAACAGGCCAAACTTGTATTAATGGAAATCTTTTATAAAATGACTAAAAAAAAAAATTTTGTCCAAATAGTTTGACTTGTTTAACCGTGAACCAATGACCTGTCTTATTTAGTCACAGTTTAATTTTTAAAATAATGATAAATATAAACACTAGAAAGATTTTTGTTGATTTTCTAAAAAAATTGAAAGTAAGCTATAATGTGTCAAACAGATCAAGTTTATTAAAAGTAATAAAAACATACAATCTATATTAAAATTGTGAGAAAATAATAGACAACATAATAATAACAAAATAAATTAAAAAATTATAATAAAACGTATCTATCAATGCCTTTAGTTTCTTTTTTCTAACATATTCTTAAATATAATAATATCATTTAAAATTTTAAGAAATGATTTATTTAAATATGTTTGACTCATCTTTTTTTAATATTGTATATATATAACTTTTTAAAAATACATTCATATATTTATATAGAATCTATAATTATTTTCTGTTAACATTCTAATTATATTAAATATGTATGACTATACAATTTAAATAATATTTATTTGTATAATTACATTTTTGTTGAATTTGTAGATTTTCACATAAAAATTTAACTTAACTTGTATTGAACAACTAAAATGAATTTTATTAATCAAGTTATAAAAATATTTTTCCATAATAATCTTAAAAGTCACCAATAAAATTTTGCATTCATGATATTTATTTGAGAAGTTATATATCATTTTAATTGAAAATTTCACTTAATATAAAAGTATATAATTTACTTAATAAGTAACAAAAAATTGATCATTAAATTTTAATAAGAAAAAATGAAAGTCTAAAATAAATATGTATTTCAAACGATTTGTAACAAATCATAATTGAGATTAATGTATGAAGCATATTATAAAAAATCTAGTGTATGTGTGTCTATATATATATGAACAATTTATTTTTTAATTACAATTTTTAATCTATAATATATAAAATATATTTTATTATTTATATAAATAATAAAAATTTTCAATTAAATTTTTAGTAATTATTTTATGTCAACACATTTTTAGCCCACATAATGAACTGATACTATATTAATTAAACTCAATGTTATTGTTGATATACCACACAGTCATCATTAATTATATAATTTATGTTCTAACATGATGATTTGTATAATTCGCATGTTTTAAGAATGAAAAATAATCAAAGAAAAAATTTGATGCGGGGATAAATCTTACATTGATTAAATATAAGATGTTAAATAAACTTATACATAATTGAATTCTCGAACTTCAATAGTTAGTTTTTGATATTAACACTCTTATGATTATATAAGCTCTCAACTTTTTTATATAGAATCAGAGCGGGTTCGATTAAAGGGAATTAGATTAAAAACCATTAATGAAAGAAGAATTAATAAAGAAGAAATGAAAAATTGTGAGTTATGTTCCCAGATAATCTGTGCAATAGTTACCATATGATTGTCAATTTTGAACTTAGACCCAGTTGATACTTGAGGATAGTGTTAAAATGAAAAAGAATCAAAAGAAGAATTTGATGTGGAGATAGATTCTACATTAATTAAATATATAATGTTGAATGAATTTATATATAATTAGAATGAATTATCATAATCTAATTCTTGGGAATTACAAGAAATTAATAAAAAATATATCTTCTACTTCTACAATTATTGAAGATCATAGTGGAAATATTCAAATAGATTTACTCCAAATAATGAAGTTAATAGAAAATCGCCTACTTTAGAAAATTATAAACCTTTAATTTCTATTTCTAAACCCTCTACTTTTAGTCCTAAAACGCCTTTAACTAGTAATATTCAATTACAAGAAGTCAATTTTACTAATAATATATCCCAACCTATTTATCAAGAATTTGAATAAATATCTTCTTCGCCCTTATCTCCTACATGTTCACAAATGGAATATCATTCTCCTATACGTTTACAAATGGAAAATCATTCTCAGTTAAATACTATTTATTCTGAATTTTCTATAGATAAAAACTATATTAGAAAAAAACTTTTTATGGCTTATATTGATGAGAAAATAATTGAATTTGCATAAAATTATGACAATCAATGAAGAGATAATATTAGAATAAAGTATTATGATTTTATGAATTCTAACAAAGTTAATATTCCTTTTTTTAATTGGTTTTTTTTTTTTTTTTTTTTTTTTTTGTATATGTTATACAAAATAATTTAGAATTTCCATTTTTGGAATTATGTGTTAATCAAAAAGTAACAAAAAATTGGATTATTACAAAAAATAATGTTATTAACTATATTCATGAATTATCTTTAAAAAATAAAGATGTTATTGCTTTCCTTTCAAAATAATAAATGCAATAAATGATGATAAAAAATCTTCATCTCTTAAAGATATTAAAAACATACAATTTCAAAATAATTATTCAAATCAAATATTGCATATGATTACTTCTCAATTTAGATAGAATGGAAACACAATGAGAAACACAAAACCCTTTTCCTAGTACTTTTACCCTTTTATTCGAAAACCTACAAAAATTGGAATATTTGAAAAATCACTTTTAAACCTTTTGAAATAACTCCTGAACATATAATAAAATTTGACCATAAAAAGGATATGTTAGCCAAAATTCATATAAAACTTAATCAACTTACATTAAATTATTTTTCTTCTTCATCACCAAATATTAATGTAATAATAAAAGATGAACCCAAGTCTATAAATATACAACAATTAGAAAATCAATTTCATGAAGAAAATCAATCTATTCAAAAATTTCATTATCAAAATTTACCTTTACCAAAAACTCAAAATTATTATTCTAAACCAACACTTTCTGATATACAATATGAATAAAGATCTCAATACGATGGTCAAGCTATTTATGAATGGAATATAAATGATCATTCTGAATATCAAATTATTAGTATTTTATAAGAAATGTTAATGACTGCTTCTGCTTGTAAAATACATAATAATTCTGATTTAACAATTACTCACCAGTTAATTTCTGGTTTTACTGGTCAATTAAAGGGATGGTGGGATAACTATTTAATTCCTGAAGAATGTTTAATTATATTAAATGCTAGAAAAATTATTGTTAAATAAGAAGGTAATCAACTAATTCAAACTTAAGAAGAAGATACGATTGCTACTCTTATTTATGCAATAACTAAACATTTTATAGTTGAACCTAATCAATACCAAGCCTGTGCTTCTAAAGTTTTATCAAATTTATATTGTCTAAATTTACAATATTTTCATTGGTAAAAAGATATTTTCCTTACAAAAGTTTTTTTCAGAAATGATTGTCATCACCTATTTTGGAAAGAACGTTTTATTGACGATTTTCCAAAACTTTTTGCTGAAAATGTATGCTCTCACATTAAAGGAATTTATAACTATTCTATTCCTTGTGATAATTTAACTTATGGTGAATTAATCAATCATATTAATCATAAAAGATTAGCTTTATGTACTGATTTAAAATTAAAAGAGAAAATGAAAAATAAATTTCATCAAAACTGTAAAGAATTAGGAAATTTTTGTTCTTAATATAGCTATGAACATTTAAATCCTCCTTTATCAAAACATAACAAGAAAGTTAATAAAAAGTCTTATCATAAACCCTTTAGAAATAAAAGATATAGAAAATCAGATAGATATACAAAACCTACTTCAAATAGTAAAGCTTTTACATCAAAATCTTTTAAAAAATCTAGTAAGAAAAAACAATCTATTTGTTATAAATGTGGTAGACCTGGTCATTATAAAATTCAATGTAAAATGAAAGAAAAAATTAATAATTTAGACATTTCTGAAAAACTTAAAAGACAAATGATTAATTTATTAATTTCTGATACTGATGCACATTCAGAATCAGAAGATGAATTAGATAATGATTTATTCTATATAAAGTCTACTTCATCCTCCTTATACTCTAATGCATAATCTGAATTATGTGAATTTGAAGGTCCATGTATTTGCCAACTAGATAAAAGATAGTATTTTCTAACCTTTTAGTCAAATATCCTGCATTACATAATTTTATATACAAAATATTTAAAAAAAAAATTCTATGCATAAAATATTTAGAAAATTCTGAAAAACTTAAAAAACAAATGATTAATTTATTAATTTTTGATACTGATGCATATTCAGAATTAGAAGATGAATTAGATAGTGATTTATTCTGTATAGAGTCTTCTTCATCCTCTTTATACTCTAATGCTTAATCTGAATTATGTGAATGGGAAGGTCTATGTATTTGCCAACTAGATAAAAGATAGTATTGTCTAACCTTTTAGTCAAATATTATACATTATATAATTTTATATATAAAATATTTTTAAAGAAAATTCCATGCATAAAATATTTTGCATGAAATATTATTTCAAAATTAGTTTTACTTTAGTTTTCTTTCACAAAAATTTTGCAGGGAAAGAATTAGTTCCAAGAAAAAAAACTTTATCATCTTATTCCAAGCCACTTAATGGGCATTTTCATTAAGTAAAACAATTACCAATATCCCATATTATTCAACTATTTTACTATTAAATACTCCTAAATCCTTTACATAGACAAATCCATATACCAAATTATTACCTTTTAAAATAGTAATTTCTTTCATAGAACTTCTCATGAATCTTTATTTCAAAATACTAATATCATAACAAACCTTGGTATTATTTATTCATAATTTTATTCATTTTACTTTAAAAAGAGAAAGAGAAAAAGAAAAAAAAAATTCTCCTTTTGATTTCAAGAATAATAAATGTATTTTATTAGTCAATTAAAATTTTTCAAAATCAGTCAATGTTTTAAATTATTTCCCTCAATTTAGTCAAAATGAAAATAAAAAATCTTTATTAATACTTTTGGAATTCCATGAATTCTAACTTGGAATTACGAAGTTAAATAATACCATATTCTAGCACTTATTATAAATTTATGGTTCCTTATTGTTCCTTGACTCAACAGAATGTAAAAATTATTACAAGATGCAGTATCAAGCTTATCTCAAGAAGATGACCATGGCGCTACATCATCCTTCACTCCTTCGAATGAAGATGATTACTACAGCATCGACATCAATTATTTTAGTCCATTCAAGATTACATTTTAAAACTACACATTACTAGCATTATTTCAAGATAATTTGTCCAACCACTTGTCAACCACTTTTTAGTGATGGTAGGGAGGTTGATAGTTAAAGATTATTCAAGATAGAGATTAAGAAATAGTCCAAAAATTTTAAACTGTGTAAATGTTGTAACTTGTGTAGCCTTAAAATTAGCTTTTTGTACTTTGTATATGTTTCGAAATCCATGTCTACCCACGTATCAGAATGCATATGTAAAATATGCCTGCATAGGTGTTAATTTGCATGTCTTCCTTGGCATGCATGGTGACACATGTCTGACAAGTGTCAGCTGACATGAGGTCCTTCGCATGCATGATGACATTTGTCTGATGACATGTCAGGTCCAAGTCCAATAAATTAAACCTTATTTTATATAAACAAATTTATTTTTTATATAAAGTATATTTTATTATCTATATAATTAATAAAAATTTTCAATTAAATTTTTAGTAATTATTTTTTATCAACACATTGATACTATATCATTAAACTCAATGTTATTGTTGATATACCACACAGTCATTATTAATTATATAATTTAAGTTCTAACATAATGAATTGTATAATTGGCATGTGTTAAGATTAAAAAAGAATCAAAAGAAAAATTTGATGCAGGATATATTTCACATTGATTAAATATAAAATATTGAATAAACTTATATATAATTGAGTTCTCTAAATTTAATAGCTAGTTTTTAATATTGACATTATCATGATTATACTCTCAACTTTTTTACATGATGTCAGCGGCAGATTTAATTAAATAGAATTAGATTAAAAACCATTATTGGAAGAAGAATTAATGAAGAATAACTGAAAAATTATGGGCTATGGTCCCATATAATCTGGGCAATAGTTATTGTATGATTGTCAAATTTCAATTTAAACCCAGTTGACATTTGAGGGGGAGTATTAAAAATGAAAAAGAATTAAAGGAAGAATTTGATGTGGAGATAAATTTTACATTGATTAAATATATAATGTTAAATGAATTTATATATAATTTGATTCTCCAATTTAAATAGTTAGCAGTGTGATAGTCTTAAAAAATAGAAATTCTATAAATAGAAAAATATTAATTTGTAAAATCACAATTATGTTTCCTTAGATTTTTATAATTAATAAATTTTCGTTTAAACAAATAATTGAATAATTATATTTATTCTACCCATGCAAATATTTTTTTATTGTTATTGTTAAATTATAAAATTTTAGGTATATATTCATTTAAAAAATTAATTTAATATTGAAATACTTTATAAGAATAATTATGTTAGAATATTTTACTTTTTTTACATTGATTAAATATATAATGTTAAATGAATTTATATATAATTTGATTCTCCAATTTAAATAGTTAGCAGTGTGATAGTCTTAAAAAATAGAAATTCTATAAATAGAAAAATATTAATTTGTAAAATCACAATTATGTTTCCTTAGATTTTTATAATTAATAAATTTTCGTTTAAACAAATAATTGAATAATTATATTTATTCTACCCATGCAAATATTTTTTTATTGTTATTGTTAAATTATAAAATTTTAGGTATATATTCATTTAAAAAATTAATTTAATATTGAAATACTTTATAAGAATAATTATGTTAGAATATTTTACTTTTTTTACATTGATTAAATATATAATGTTAAATGAATTTATATATAATTTGATTCTCCAATTTAAATAGTTAGCAGCGTGATAGTCTTAAAAAATAGAAATTCTATAAATAGAAAAATATTAATTTGTAAAATCACAATTATGTTTCCTTAGATTTTTATAATTAATAAATTTTCGTTTAAACAAATAATTGAATAATTATATTTATTCTACCCATGCAAATATTTTTTATTGTTATTGTTAAATTATAAAATTTTAGGTATATATTCATTTAAAAAATTAATTTAATATTGAAATACTTTATAAGAATAATTATGTTAGAATATTTTACTTTTTTTTAACATTTATGAATGAAAAATCCTTTATGATGAGATTATTTTAAGAGCACCTGCATCTTATAATAAAATCACATAATCACATTTGTATGTGTCGATTAGATACTAAACTCGTACGTTAGTTTCCACCCTCAATTAAAAGATTTAAAACTTTATGAATTTGGAATCATAAAAGCTGCCAATAGCTTAAAAACGTGTGTGTGTGTATATGTCAAACATTTTATTTGGTAAAACTTGTTGGCATCCTTCAACAATGAATCAATTTGGCCAAAAAAAAAAACACAATGAATCAAATATCCATCGTTTCGAAATGATTGGTCTGAAAGGTGATCATAATGGCAAGACCATAAAACTCCTGGTGGTCTCAACAACACTGGAAAAGATAGCCACGTGTTCAACCACCGATTTCTGTGAATATGCGCTTCCGTTTTTGGCTGCCTATGCACCTGAAATGAAACCGAAACTAAACTTCACAGGAAACTCAGAAGTGCAAATAAAAATACATTTCTCCCATTCACTTCATCTTGAAAGCTGAGAATTTCAGAATTGATCTTCCATTTATTTTAATAATAATCAATCACAATCATTTTCTTGCTTAATTACCAAAAATAAACCCTTCTCTTCACTCTTTCTATATAATAATCCAAATTGGATTCGACAGTAAATAAAAAATAAAAAAATAAAAAAAAGAAAGAAAAAAAAAAACACTGAGACATGTCTAAGAATCTTGACTTCTTCTCATCTTCAGCTCCAATCCTCTTTTCCTTTCTCAGGGTATTCTAAAACGGTAAAGTTCTTCCCTTTTGTTTTTAGTTATTTTTCCTTTCTTGAATTCCTTTATGATTGTGGATCTTTAGAAAAAGATGTAATCTTTTTTCCGGGTTTTACATGATCTGTTGTGGGTTATGAATATATTTGGTGTTCTCAGTGGTTTGTGCCTGAATTCTCGGTTCTAATGGTGGCATTTGAGTCGTTTGATTGAAAAATTTTAAGTCCTTGGATCGGCTAATATTTTGTAGTCTGTAATGTCAGTTCTCAATTTCTGCCCTTTGTTGGTTCTTCAATTATTTAGCTTGGATTCTGGCCTTGGTTATGTGTTTTCCTGTGATTTCTAATTAATTGTGAATGATTTCGTTTTAATTTGAATTCCCTCCAAATCTAAATCTTTAGTTTGTCCTTTTTGTATTTTGATTCTGTGCTTCTTTACTTATGAAATGGATTCTTCGATTATGTTTTTAGTGAGAATAAAACAATTGAATTGCATATTATAATATCAAATTAAGGTACTCTTGAATTCATGCCTAGCTAAATAAAGTTTAATCCGATCCTTCTCCTAAGTAAAGGCAAACTCTATTAAGAAACCAATAAAAATCCTAATCCGAATAGAAGTTATAATTCTAATTCTTATTTCAACAATAACTTTAATAAATAATTTACTTACATGGTCATAAAACCATTATTTTTCTCACATTCGTATTCCTTTAATAATATCAATCTCTCATCATCGCTCGAAAAATCAATCAATCTCTCATATTCCCTCGAAAAATCAGTCTCTCATACTCGTTCCGATAGATATGGTATGAATAACAATTGTTTGCTATTAATTTATTAAAATTCCGTAAGAAAAGTAGATAAACCTAAAAATTTAACTAAGGGTCAAGTCTGCTAGTTCTAAAAATTCTACGAGTTATATGAAACATTTTTGTGATGGATTAAGATATTAACCCTCTTTATCTCTCCTCTGCCTGTCCCCCAGCCCCTCATATTAATTGTCTTTTTAGATAGTTTGCTAAAAAATTATATGAAAGTGTTCTTCTTTCATCTTTTGTTCTTCATTGGATAGGACGCACGACAAAGTCTTATGGTTTAAGGTTGTGCTCAGTGTTAAATATATAATTATGAATGTTGGCATGTGTAAAGCATTACACATCGATATATGTAGAGACCTTTACTACAATAGAGCATTGATGATGGTCTTCATCGGTTCTTGTTTAAGTATTGTCATTGATTTCAAATCACTTATGGTCTTCATTGTTTCTTGTTTAAGTATTGTCATTGATTTCAAATCACTTTTGGTTTCATAACCCAGTAACATGTTAGTCATAGGTCCTGCAAAAAATTTGAAGTTGTAATTGACTGTGTGCAAGGGCATGCAGGCTGCTAGCATATGTAAATTCATATATACATGCACGTTTAGAAACAGAGATGCATTATTACGGACGTGGAAGCTTGTGTAAGTGAACTGCAATGCTCAATAGGACTCTAGATTGAGCTTGTGGCATTCAGTGGAGAATATGAAACACTAATTGATGATTTGCTTGAAATTTCTTAAGTTTTTTATTTTTTATTTTTTTTTTATTTTTTTATTTTTTTATTTTTTTATTTTTTTATTTTTTTTTTGTTTTGTGGGTGGGGGGCATGTAGTGCAACTAATTTTGAAATCAGAAAGATTCCTGTAGCTTATTATTTTCCTTTCAACGTAAATAGTACTTTTCTAAAACCTGACAACTTAAAATTTGGCATATTTAACTGATTGTATCTCAAATGTTACTTGAACTAAATCTGAATTTCCTTTTGAGTTCTCCCTTTCATGCTTGATCATCACTTTTGTATAATCAATAGTAAACTTTCTAGACAAGAATGCTCTGTGTAGGAATTATCTTTCTCCTTGTCATGTTTTGTATAATCAATAATCTCTCCAGACGAGAATGCTCTATATAGAAATTATCTTTCTCCTTGTTAGTAGGTATGGAGTGTTTTGCATCTGGAAAAGATCATGGTGCAGTGCCTAGACGGAGTAAAGCATTTGTGTGCTGTTCTGGTGAACTGTTGTGATGCTGATTTGTATAAGCAGCCAAGGGTCCTAGAAGATCCAGAAGCTCTTGCAAGGGAAACAGTATGTATGTCTCTCTCTCTCTCTCTCTCTCTTCTTTTTTTTTTTTTTTTAATTTCTAGTTCTGAAATTATGAATTATTTGTAAAATTGTTGAAATATTTTTGGGAGTGTTAGTCAAATTAATTAAATTGATTGATTTATGTATGACTAATATTTTAATTCAATCTCCTTTTATTGGCCCAAATGAATTTTTAATTGTAGAATCACTTATTTAACATGTTCTCATGTGTAACATGTCTAATATGACATGGATTTTATTTTATTTTATTTTATTTTTTTTTGCATAGGCATTTCTTTATTTAACTCTGAAAAAAGAGTCTTTACTAAAACTGAAAGCCAGCCTTTGATAATGCTTGTTTTCTCCAAATGCAGTTAGTGTGAGTGAAATAGAAGCGTTGTATGAGCTGTTTAAGAAGATCAGCAGTGCAGTGATTGATGACGGGCTGATCAACAAGGTAATAGAAATCAAGGCTTAGATCCTGGCACTATTTCTATTCACCTCTTATACCCTAAAAGGTTGAAATGGCTTGCCTTGTTAAAGGCTCCCCCATTCAATAGATAGACTAACATAGAACCAACTTTCTTAATGTCCAATGGAATGCTACTTTTAGTTTTAGCTGTGGGTAATTGTATTGGCCAATGCAATGCTACTTTTAGTTTTAGCTGTGGGTAATTGTATTGAAGTTTCCCTGTATGAACTGCAGGAAGAATTTCAATTGGCATTGTTCAAGACCAGTAAGAAGGAGAGTTTATTTGCAGATCGGGTATTCTCTTGTCACAATAACACTTGGAGCATGCTAATTTCATTTTGGCTTGCCTTTGATGTCCTTTTTCCCTCCATCTTACCCTTTTCAAAATTCCTCCATTGAAGTTTGCATTTTTGCCTGATTGACCCAATTTTACAGGTATTTGACTTGTTTGATACCAAGCACAATGGGATACTAGATTTTGATGAGTTTGCACGTGCTCTCTCTGTCTTTCACCCCAATGCACCTATTGAGGATAAGATTGAATGTAAGTGTGCCTAATATTTGTAAAATGGAGTAAGTAGAGTGAAAGGGAACTATAATTTGTAATTGATACTTGGTATATATGTCCAACCTCCTCTCTACCCTTCATTCCTCACACCAGACAACTGCACCTGTCACCCCTAACAGAAGAGAAAGAAAAAAGAGGGAAAATGGGGAAATTTTTTTACCATTGTCTGGTGGCTCAGTGTTAGGTTTTCTCTATTTCCTTTATGAATACATAGGGCCCTTATTGATGCATCTTGCTTGCCCCATTTCTCCCATTTTGCAGTTTCATTCCAGTTGTACGATCTCAAACAGCAGGGGTTCATTGAGAAACAGGAGGTAATATTTTGGCCCAAGTGAAAATAATTGAGGATTTGTTCAATAATCTCATAACTCCAATATTTTCCAGCATATATTGGTTACCATAGGCAAAAGAAATCAGTGTGATTTCTTTTGTACTCATCTCTGATTACTGTTCTAGTGCAATTAGACACTATCATTCATGATTTCAGTTTCATGTATAGCACGATTAGGGACAGTACCTACAACAGAATATTAGAAAAAATAATAGTGCATTTTGTTTGAGAAAAAAAGACCTGTGGATCTATTTATTGGCCTCTGAACAGCAAAGTGAAGAAAAATGTTTGTTAGTTGCATTGAACCTTTAATCAATATGAAAATAAACCATTTATTCAGTAGTTAACTTGAACTAACATAGACTATGAGGGGTATGTGAAAAGAAGGGGGGTGGGGATTAACAACAACAACAAACAAACTTATGAAGAGAAAAATACAAAAAGTAGTTAAAGTATAAAAGGATTTCAACCAGTGACAGACGCAAAAAAATTATTTTGGGGGGATCCAATTAGGAAAGTACAATAATAGCATTCAATCATTCAAAACTTTCATTGATTATCTTGTAAATTCTAACCTCACAAAAGTTTATCTAACTAAAATTACATAACTTACTAGAGACAAAAAATAAATAACTACAAAAATAATTGAGAAGCACTATTCACATAAATGAGGAAAATTATTTATTTTTCATTTTTTTTTTGGGGTTTTCATAAACTAATTTGGTTATTGATTTTATTTTGATTCTATTTGATAACATGAATAGCGAGCAAATAGTATAAATAAAATTCAATCATGTCAATATTTTAGTAAATAATATAATATAACAAGAAATCAAAGAAAACAAAAACAGATCCAGCAAGAAAAAATTTATACAAACGATAAATGTGAAGCATTTGCTTTAAAACTTCTAAATATTGTCTTTGGAATAAATGGTTAATTTAATGACAAATCGGACAATTAGTAGTGAGTAGAATAAAAATGCCAAGACAGATTTTTAAAAATAACATTAAAACTTTTGAAATTTCAGGAGGGTCAAAAGCTATCTATATTTGTAATATTTGAAAATTTTTAAAATTACTACTATAATCCTTATAAGTTTCAGAAATTGCAGGGGGGCACTTGGACCATACATGCGTCCATCCCTGATTTCAACAATTAATTAATTAAGATTAGGAATAGATCTGGCACAATTTGAACATTAAATGAAATGAGTAATAACTTAGAAGTTCAAAGTTTAGGGGATGAAAATCTGGTGCAATAAAGTTTCTCTGCTTCTTTACATGTGTTAAGAAAACAAGCATAGCATGGGTGAGCATTTACCAGATGAGAAAAAGATTGGCAGCATCAAGACTGTGATGTGCATTATGACTCGACTGCTATGTTGCATAAATATACTAATGAATAATTGTATGAAAACTTCATTTTTCCTTTGGTAATGACAGGCCAAATTCTTAGTACGTCTTTTTTTATGTTAAAATGCACTCCGAGCTTTTCTTTGATTTGCTGTGTTTTAATCGTCCTGCATATTAACTATACATTATGCATAGTTATTAAAGGCACAAGGCGTACAAAGGCACAAATGGGCACAGGCACATGCCTGATAGATGTAAGGTGCAAAAATAAAAAATAAAATAAAATAAAAAAACAAAAATTTGGTACAAACAAGCTTATATAATTATATGACTATTACTCTATTAGGCTTACGATACATAACTTAAGACCAAAACAAACAAAACAAAAACCAAAACAAACAAAACAAACACACATAAAACTTAGCAATAAAGGTTTCTAATGCAAAACACATATGGTTCCTATTTCCTAATCCTACTGATACTGAAAAGCATCCATTCTTAAGACACTTATCAATTATTAAAGCACAATTAATCATCATCAAGCTCAATACTATCTTCTTCATCATCATAATCGTCAAATTCAAGTTGATCATTTCCAATTTCCTCCTCTTCTTCATATACTTGCATTAGCCTCCATGATGCATCAATGAAGTAGGCTCAAGCATTAATATATAAGTCTTAAGAGTAATAAAAGAAAAGGACAGCAGTAGAATTTTGAAAATAAAATGCATATAGGCAAACAGCAATAATTTTTTTAAAGAAAATAGGCAAACAGCAGCATTTCATTACAATCAATAATCTATATCAGAACTTAAAATCAATAACAATAATCTTATGTATTTAACAACAAAGAAAGGTGACTAATTGCAATATTTCAGCACATAAAGTTAAAACAGAATGGAGGGAGAGCATATAACAGTAAGAAGAATAATTAGAAAGAAAGAAAAGAAGAAAGAGTTTAAAGAAATAGAGAAGATTAATTGCAGTTTAGTCAAGATTTAAGAAGGAAAAAAAAAAAAAAAAAGAGTGAGAGAGAGAGAGAGAGAGAGAAAACAAATAAGAGATTCAAGAAGAAGAAAAAAGAAGAAAATATTGTGAAGTGAGAGCATACCTGTCTGGTTGGAAGGAAGAGTTAAGAGATGATCGACTTCTTTTCTTCTTCTAATCTTCTTCTCATTTTTTTGATCTTGGCGGGAAAAGATAGCCACTTCTCTTTCTTTTTTTTTTTCTTTGTGAGGGCAGCGTTCTTCCTTTCTGTTTTTTGTCGATAGAGGCAAGAAGTTGCCCTAATTCTTTTTCTTTTAATCTTCTTTTATTTCCTTCTTTTTTTTTTTTATTGAAATCATTGGGTATTGGCAAGTCTACCATAAGTTATTTTAAGATTTAAATGAATGGCTCAAATTATTCAGCCATTTAGTTTTTTAAAAAAAAAAAATACAAATACATACACGTGTATATATATATATATATATATATATATAAAAGAGCTTTTTGTAACAAAGGCGCGCCTTTAGTGTGCTTTGCCTATAGAGCAAGGTGCACCAAGGTGCGCGCCTTTCATAACTACGATATCATGCATGATGAAGGTGCATGTAACTGAAATTCTTGTGCCCTGAAGCATCACAACACAAATGTTATATTAGTTCAGCTGTAAGATGTACAAATGAGAAACTTCATTGACTATTTTACTTTTTTCCCCTTTTATGATATGAATTTCCAAGATTGGCCAACAAATTGATTTAGCATTCATGTCACTTTGAATGTCCTGCATGGCCTTGCCGTGAATTTCTGTGAACTTTTTACCTTAATGTTTTGAGCGGATGTCTCCAAATCATTTCAACTATCAACTTTGATGCACAGGTGAAGCAAATGGTGGTGGCTACTCTTGCTGAATCTGGTATGAATCTGTCGGATGATGTAATAGAAAGCATCATTGACAAGGTGCTTCCTTAATCTATTTGATCGAGCTTACATTTAATGTTTCAATGACCTTTATCTAAGCTATATACCATCTTTCTGGTATGAATCTGTCGGATGATGCAATAGAAACCATCGTTAACAAAGTGCGTCCTTAATCTAATTGATCGAGCTTACATTTAATGTTTCAGTGACCCTGATCTAAGCTATATATCATGTTTCATTTCAATTTCAATTTCCCACCATATGATGTCTAGATTATCTCATGTTTAGCTTTATTTAGGTAAGATATTCTGTTTTATTTTCATTCATACTCTGAAGCTGAACTAAGTCTCATAGGCATATACAGATGACATAGTTCTATTATAGAAAATAAGGAATGTATATGCTTGATCTAATTGATAGAGATATTATGATTCATCTTTCACAATTTTTTCTAATCTAATATATTTTTTATTCTCAAGGGAATTGGAGTCTTGAAAGGTTTCTCCTATTGTCAATTTTGTCAGAAACTTGTTGATGATGAGCTTGCAAAATATGAGCTCTTTAACCCTAGTTTAAATTTTGTGGGTCACAAGGAAATGGAAAGACATTCACTAAATAGATATTGTCAATGTCTGGAGTAAACTTTGGCGAATTGATTGATCATTAGTTGCATAGCAAATGGGAGGTCGAAATTTTGATTACTTTAACTATTTATCTCCCATGTGAATCTTCCTTAATGGGTATGTTGCTATTGTTGTTTATTTTAGACGTTTGAGGAAGCAGATACTAAGCATGATGGGAAGATTGACAAGGAAGAATGGCGAGCTCTTGTTTTGCGACATTCTACCCTTTTGAAGAATATGACTCTCCAATATCTCAAGTGAGTCATTACTAATTTATTCAAATGAGAATCACACGATCTATAATTCACCCTCTGTGTTTGAATCTGACATCAGTTTCATGTTTCTTGAACAGAGACATCACCACCACATTCCCTAGTTTTGTCTTTCACTCACAAGTTGATGATACCTGAGTACAGGCTGAACATGAAGTGGAAAATTCTGTCTTAGAAACGGCGATTTCTTTTTCTTTTACTTTTTTCATTCTTTTCTTTTATAAAAAGGAAGATAAATATGTTTTTTTTGGGTGTGCAGAAGCTGACAGTGAGAATTTTGACTTCTGCTTGGATTTCCAATCGAGTTTGGAACATTTTTTCTTTTTGCATAGATGAGATGAGTTGTTTTAGTTTTAACAGTGCTGTGCTTGTTTCCACGCTTTACCAGGAGGAGGAAGAGCTTTCTCCATTGGCATTCAAGCTTTCATTCACAACTTAAATTGCCTTATTTTTTATTTGTCCGATCAAACTCAAATTAATTTTATAGCCTAATTAGCACAATGTTTTTTATTTATTTTGTCTATGAGTCTAATTTTTATTAAAAACATATAAAAATTATTTTTATATATTTTTTTAATATTAAAAAAATATTTTTGTGCATTACCTAATCAGAATATTGTCATTTCAAAATAAAAATAAGCCCTTAATTAAATGTATCTTAAATAAACAAGTAGAGGTATCTACTTATCTTCCAATTTTTATAATTCAATTTTTTTTTCAAGGTTTGCATAGCTAAAGTTAATAGTTGGGGAGGGTAAGTTAGTTAAGGGTTGGGGGACAAGGCATTGCACCAGGCAATGCAAAGCCTGACTTGGCTTGGCCAGGCCTCCAACAACCAAAGAAGAAGCCGTTTTATTTTTTAGGGAATGGTGGGGTTATGTTGTTTTTTATTTTTATTTTTTTCTTTGTTAGCTTCAATTCTATTACGGGCATATTAGATTATGTTTGGTTCATAAAATAGTCAAAAAATAAAATTACTATTCCATATAAAATAGTTATTTTAAATTTTGATTAAAATTTTAAACAAAAATTACTAATTTTGTGGAATAGTAATTTCATAATTTTTTTGGAATATATATTCCATAAGAAAGTAAAGATGATATTTTTTAGATTATAAAATAGAGTGTTTTTATTTTTACCCTTAAAAAAAATGGTAGACTCACTACTGTTGTCTTATTTTTTTTTATTTTCAAATTTTATTTTTATTTTTTAAGTCAAATAATTTTTTTTATTATGCATTTAAATTATTTTTCCAATAAAATTTGGTAAAATTATATTTTATTTTAATATTAATAATGAAATTAATTTATAAGAATATTATGATAATTTATGTGAATAAAGTAGTTATTCTATACTACGAATCAAATTATGAAATTGGAATAATTATTTTATTTTTACTTTATTCTATTTTTCAAAAATAATTATTTTATTTTTTATATTTTATATTTCATGAATCAAACATAACCTTAGTTCTCCTATTCATTTCCCTATCACTAATAAATGCAGCTTCTTAACACGAACACACACACACACATGCACATGCACGCACGCGCCCACACACACACACACACACATATATATATATATATATATATATATTCAATTGATGAGAAATTGTTCTAATTTATCCAGAGATCTAGAATTTAAATTCTAAATATGCAAGTACTTTAAAACTCTTGAGAAAAAACTTTACCGCCCTTGTAGTCCCACCTGACTCGAATCCCGATTAATTGAAGTTATTAAATCAAAAAATAATCTTTTAATTTGGAAAGCTTAAATTGTTTAATTATTAAAAATATAAAGATAAGCTTTTATTGTCTAAGAACATTGAAATTAAAGAAGCAAGCTTAATCTTGGACATATTTTAATGGCCAACTCGAACTTTTATCCTTAAATACATGATCTTCAAATGATTTGTGAAAGTATTAATTAAATGTTTGTAACAAATGCATACATCTTCTTATATATTTTTTTAATGATAACTGAAAACTTAAAAAAAAAAAAAAACTATTTTCACTCATGTAAACCAACCTCAAGAACCCGCAACATCAATAAGGGGCATTTGCCAAGTAATAAAGGCAAATCCATCAAAGAATCAAAAAAAGGGGTCAAAATTTTCAGCAATGATGCTACAAGGAAAATCATTGCTACATGACTTTTGACTTTGCATCACTTCTATTCAGAATGACGATTGCCCTCCGGCGAGTCCTATTTATCCTGTAATATGAGCTAATTGTATGAACAGAAAATATATGGATCATGCATGATGGCTGCCATAGCAAATACTGCGATACATTCAGAATGGAAAATGCACGATGGATACCATAGCAATTACATTTAGAATCATTTTCCATTTTGTTTTCAAGCGATAAGATAACAGAGTTCGCCAGTATAACAACTATCAGAAAAGACACAAAAAAAGTCTGAGAGATCCAGGGTTTATACAACTACCAACCATCATTAGAACATTGAACAAAAGGATTGGCTATTGCTTCCCATCTTGTGAGACTAGAATGCACAAGCTTCATCCATGAATACAGCATAACCTGCATCTACCAGCCAAAAAAAGTAATTCACAGTTTATCAAATGGCATCAAAGAAATTATTTATGGATTACTGCAGTGAAAGACTGAAAGGTAGCAATAACCATCCTATCCCAGCTCAAGCAGCAAAATGATATAACTCACCAAGTATCCATCCTAGATGGGACTCATCCCTGCTGTTTCAGCTTAGCTATCTCACTACAAACATCTTTTAGGGGTTCTCTAAGCATGTTTTTCTTCGACTGGAATAAAAGGGGGGAAAATAAAGAAATAAATTATATTAAAAAAGAAGAATCAAGAACACATTTCATTACTTGAGGCAGCTTTGCAACCCCAGATAGCAGCTTCAAGAAAGCAAAACATGGGACACAAAATAATGTAACCTAAACAAGGGGTGGTGGCATTTTAATCACCTAAATTTTTGGAATCTTCTATTTGAGGCAACTGAACATTTTCTGTGTGCAATCAATTGCCTAACTAGAAAAGAAATACAATCTATTGCCTTTGCATTTTTCTAGCTATTGAAACTGTCATAATTAGAATAAAATAGTAAAATATTGGCTTTTCTAGACATATCAATATACACATGCACTACTTTTAGTTTTCTTCTTTTTCTAGAATAAAGGGATAGTTACAACATTAGTGTCTAAACTTTTTCAATTTTTCTAATTTAGTGTTTGAACATTTTCTTTTTGTAATAAAGTGTTTGAATGGGCAAAAAAAAAAAATTTTTTTTTTTTTTCAATTAGATGCATCTGGCAGAATATTAAAACGGACCATTTTGTAATCTCATCAGCCCCCGCCCACCCCGCAACTCTATTCATCTTTATCAATTTCTCCGTTTATCTCTCTAGGATAATTTTTTTTTTTCATTTTCATTAAAATTTTCTTAGAAAATAAAAGAAATTTTGAGGAAATTTAAGTTCTTCTAAGGACGAGAGGGGGGAAGGTAATGAAAAGAGAAAGAAACTGACAGATGAATAGTCCATCTTAGTTTTCTAGCACAGCCAAATGCATCTAATTTTACAAAATTTTTGTTCAAACACTTGATTGTAATGAAGGGAATAAGAAAGGAAGTAAAAGATAAATGGAGTGAAAGGTTAGTGGTGGTAACTGTTTATTGGGTAAAATAGTTCATTTTATTTTTCCAACAAGAAATTCTGGTTAAATGTACCTAGTTGAAAAAAAATAAAAATTTGTCTGCTCAAACAATTTATTGTAAAAAGAAGTGCAGACACCATCCCTTCCCTCTTCCCAACTTCTCTCTCTCTTTTGTTTTGCCTTCCTCCATAGACATTAAATCCCAAGTACTTGTTTATTTATACATTGGCTAAAAGTAAATATTATCTGGTGTTTTAAAAGATTTCTAACAATTTATTTTCAAATATCTCTCCATATGGTACTAAGTATGCATGTGGATGTCACACAAAAGTACAATAGTACTATTTTTCCTTTTGAATAAACTCTTTTGCTAGCATGGCAAATGTTATTCTAATCCATCAAGGCACTTCACATCACTACTGACTAGAAAAGTACAATGGCACTTGATTCCCCCCCCCCCCCCCCCCCCCTTTTTTTTTTTTTTTGTGTTGAGGGCGGTTACTCAAATTATGCTCAATTAAGCAAAAATAAAGTTCAAGCAATCAAATAAAAAATCTTAAAAAGTTTAGGCACCTAAAATATTATTATCCCATCCAGCGATTAATAAAACAACAATAAGTTTACTGCCTTTATTACCTCTTTATGAACCAATTCAGTTTCAGTTGGAACTATTGTAAGAAAACATAAGCAAAATTTAGAATCCAATATGCTTGTTTTCTAAACTACTAGGCTAGATGAATAATACCTTCAAGGATGGGATGAGTGCAAAAATTTCATCAACACCTTCAGGACAAACATTAGCAATCACACATATCTGCAGACATAAATTTGAAATCAAAGAACTGCTTTCCTTTTTTTTTTTTTTTTTGGAAAAACCAAACCAGGTTTAGAGTGATACCTCCCCGTCAGAGACACCATGCTTTTTTAGGCTCCTGACATATGAGTTAATAATTTGACAACAGTTGGATCACTCGAAACAAATATCACATATATATATATATATATATATATATATATATATATATGTATGTTTGAAAACAGTAGCACATGGTTGAACAAATTGTTTCAGAAAATAAAAAAAATAAAATAAGGATACTCAAGAGCACGTCTAACAGATTGAGGATTTGTATAACGAGCACCAGTCTTAGCATACTGCAGAGCCCTGTCAAACGACCTGAAAATACATGAAAAGAATTATAGCACTTAAATATACTTCTACATGAGAACAACAGCTTTATATATTTTTACTCACACAGGAAGTTTGATAGTGGGATCTCGAGACAATAGAACCATTTGTTCCTGGATTCCTTGTAAAATTTGTGCAGCCTCACAATCCATCATACATTTAGCATTCTTTGGAAGTTCTGCAAATTCAATGCAGTATATCATTTGCATATCAAAGGATATCTAGGCAATGTAAATAAATAAATCAAAATTTGTTATCTGCAATAATTAATCACTCACGGGAAAATAAACATCTAAATGAGTAAGAGACAAAGATGCCTATTTCTACCTAACCTCAAGCAACAGACCAAAAATAATACAAAGCCCCAGTATATTTAAAGCAGTGCTGTTGTGTCTTACAACAGCTAAGCTTCCACAGTTTCATGGTGTTTGGCCTGTCAGTAGTCTCCTCCATAGAAATCCAAAAAGAAATTTAGCTATTTTGACACATGAAATTTCCAATAATTTAAAATCAGAAAGACACAGAGCAAAGGTGTATGACACGATGAACTTGCCCGAGGTTAAGAAGCAATGAAGTTTGAGGCAAAAAGCAACAGATGACAACAGAAAATCAGGAGCATATAAAAAACCTAAGTGCACAAGCTCAAAACAGAAACCATGTTTTTCCATGTAATTGGAGTTTTGAGTTCTGATCTCATCTGCTTCCACTGCAAAATAATTTTTTTATGGATACAAGCTACCGAAAAAATAGAAGGAAAAAGGAAAGTGAAGTGCAAGACAAGCAATAAATTAGGCACACCCCTGCATGCACACGTATATATACCCTTCTTGAATCCACAATGCTAATGCTCTACATGGTATGCCCGTGCAAGGACAGTAACAAATATTGAAAAACTAAAGGTATGTGTGATATCAATTCTTTTTTGTTTTGCTTTTGTTTCCCAACACTAAAAAGTTGTATATTGGAAATGGGTTGATCAAACAACTAAAAACTACTTTTTGTAGTTTTCCCTTGTGGGTGACCTGTTTTCTTTTTGAAGACATTATGTAACAAAAATATTATATTTTAATAATATAATTTTCTTCGACAATTGAATAATAAAAACAACAAACAGCATGAATAACAAGCAGGCTTGTAGGAAATGGTTTTTCCTTGTTCATTGTTTGGACATGAAAAGAGAAATACTTTGTTTATTTATTTTTTCTCTATGTTGGTAAGCCAAAAGCCAAAAATTAAGAAAAGATTAACAGCATGAAACATCTCAAGGTTGATAATAGCTAATGAATCACTAGTGCAGTAAACACTGGCAAGTAAATTGTTTGACCAGAGATACTCATATAGCATGGACTACTACATACCCTGCTCAATTTTCAATTCAAGTGGTTGTGATTCTTTTGTTGAAGAAACATTCCCACTATTTGGGACCTTGTCTCCTTTACCCCCCTTGCTGAAATTATCTAGAAAGAAGAATGTGCAGAAATCAGCACAAATGAATAATAGCAAATAATGAAACAGTATGATGCAAAATAAGATTGTCAAAAAACAATAATGAGCAGAAGGAAAATGAAAAGTGAAGTTATAGTTGAGAGGGTTTAAAAGAAGTAGGATGTATAGCAATTGTGGCATTAAACTTCCCATTAGATTTTGATAAGAAATCAAATCTATCATGAGGCAAACCTACAAATATCTATTGCATAAAAGAAGGCCAAATAGGCTTTATCTCCTAAATGATATGTCATGTGTTACAAGCATGGTGAGACTCACTCTCATTTATTTCTACATTGTGAAGCGGCTTGCACAATCTGAAGTTACCTTTTTAGCGTAAAAGGAGCAGTAGGTGTGTCCAGGCTCTAGAGGCTTTTGTTGGTTTAATTTGAGAATTTTTAGAGGCAGAAAAGATGCCAAAATTATTCGGAATTTTGCTTTCTTTGCAACAATACAGACTCTTTGGATGAAGAGAATGTATCTTGAAAAGTAAGAGAATGTCTGTGAGACAAGGGGGTAATTTTAGGTTCTATGTTGGCTTATGCTTCTAAGGCTTCTAGAGGGGATTCTCTTTTTGAATGTTATCCAACTTGATTGGAAGGCATTACTTATTTAGCTTTTGTTTATGTTTTGTGTCATTGAGTTGAGTTTATGTTTTTGTCATTAGTTGTCTACTTGTCTTTTGAGTAGTGCGAGGATTCCTTGTCCAACACAGCGTACGCTCATTTCTTTCTTTTTCAATAAAGTTTTTTTCTTATCTAAAAAAAAGCACCATTTAGACATGAGAAAGATGATGATGATGATGATGATAGATATATATATATATATTGCAATGACTATGAACAAATTACAAAGAAAACAGAAATGAGAAAAATTGAAAGGAAATTCATTAACCTTCAGAATTGAACTGAACTTTCCTTCCGTTTTTTGATTTTGTAGAGTTGTCATCCTTCCCTTTCATTGAGGCTAACAAGGGAATTCAAAAGAAAAGGCTAGCTTCAAAAACAAGAAATTATTTTTCCACATGCAATTCATGGGGGAGGAGAAGAGACATGATGCACGCATATGGGTACAATTTACAAAAAATAAAATAAAATAAAATAAAAAATAATAATAATAATAATAACAATAATAATATCACCCCCAAAATATTTGTATATTCTAGTTCTAATTCCACATTTTAGACACTGCTTATTTTTTATGATTTTACACTTGGAATTAAAATCCAAATCAATCATTTCAAATGATCATCTAACCAAATGGACCCCAATATTTTTAAAATTAATTTTATCAATAAATTTAAAGATGATATCCAAAAGTCCTAGTCCACCCATGCATATATTACTAACAATTCTATGCAAACTAGTTGATATGACATGAATAAGCTCCAGTTCCTAGAGCATATATGACTAAGAATCATATAGATAATTGCCACATTTGCTTTGGAAGGTGGAGTTGACTCCCAATTGATCTTCTCAGCAGACTGAGGGTCTTATTTGGAATCTACATTGACAAGTTAATGGATATTTTGAATAAAAACAACTACAGGAAAATATGATATTAAATTTTATGATACAAATTGATAAAATTAGAAGAATGGGTACAATAATGAAAAATATTGAAGTTCATAAACCATTTTTCATCAGGTCTGACAATAACCAATAATAATAATAATAAAACAAAGAAAAGAAATTTACATGTGAACATTTAAGAAAAAAGGTTCATAAAATCCTAAAGATCTAACTTTGAGTTGAATAATAGGTTTTATGGTATACCCATTAGAAAATTTATTTAAACAAATTGATAAGAACAAAAGGGGAGGAAAAACGATAGCTAGACCGTCCTTACCAGGAGTAGACTTGAGAGAAGACTTGAGTCCTTTAGTGGGCAGTGAAAACCCTTTTCCTCCCTTCTCCATTTTCACTTCACCAACAACTAATATTAGTGCTTCTTTTACTCAAACACAAAGGTTGAAGCAATCAATTCAATAATGTATATCATATTGAACCCAATCAACTACCAGATAATAATAAACCCTAAATTCCAACAAATGCTACAGAGAAATAAAGTGGGGAATCAAATGACAACCTAGACTTTGAATACAGGCATTTTAGTTCTAGTATGGAAGGAAAAGTAGAGAAATTTATCGAAAAATGAACCTGAATTTTGAGAAATGAAATCAATCGCTGCCTTCTTGCCACTAAAAATTTGATGGAATCGAACAAGAATTGAGATTTAGGGTTGGCAATTTGGGGGCTCAAGCGATGAATTGGGGGCTTTGTAAAGTCGAGTGAAGGGCGCCATTCTATTTTTTTTTTTTACCCATTTATTTTTATTTATCTTTTTAGGCAATTCTTTTTTTAGTAATTGTCTTCTTCTAATATGATTGAATATTTCTTTCCAAAAAATATATATATATATATATATATGATTATATATTAATATTTTGTTTTACGTTAGTAAAGCCGCAAAGCTATTTCTTTTAAGAATATTTTTTCCCCTTATTTTTTTTATGCTGCTTTAAAAAAAAAAGGTGATTTACTATAAATTTTTTTTTTTTTAATGGGCGGCGACATTGGCTATCACTATGCTGTTAAGTTTTATCATCTCCATCTTCTTTAAAGTGATTATTGTCGTGTGTCGTTCTCAATTTATATCTTGACACCTGCTCACAAGAAGCTCCTCTGAATATTACTTTAAAACTGAAGCACGACAATCATAGGGTATGAGTAGACTTAAGACGACCGATCACTTCGTAGAACTCTTATGTGCCCATATTGAATTTCTTAAACTTCATGATCAACTAAGCAAAAGATGTTATAAGCAAAGCTTCCTTTCAAACAATAATAAATAAAGATTTAATCTTAGGGTGAATCTACTTTGTTTAATTCATGTGAACCACTTCGTTACATTAATACTTCCTATACATTTCTTTATGTTTCTAATACAATTCACCATGAACTATGAACAATACAATTCAAACTTAGCATTCTAATCTATGTGTTATCTTTATTTTTGAATGTCTCTCCTTGTCATAAATCACTAAAGTCTCTTCGTTAGATCAGTGGGTCATAGGTTTCCAAAAAAAAAAAAAAGATTAGCGGGTTATAACACTCTTCATAAACACATTATGAATCCACCTGAAAGGTTTTAAGCTAAATCTCAAAATATACAGATGATGTCGTGACCCATCAACTCAGTAAAAATCATAAAAATGCATAACAAATAGGGATTACTATAAATAAACAACGTCATTTCAGTTGAATAGAAAGCATTATACTTATACAATATAGATATAGAATTCAAAATACTTTAATAATCATACTTTCATATAAATTGGTAGAAACATGCATTTATGAGTCGGGCATAATTTTTTGACATCACCACGAACTTCACTTTCCTTTAACCATTAGAGATTCAATTGGTGGGACAAACCGCTAACTTAAAAGTCTATCATTTGTAATAACATCATATACCATCACAGTATAAGTAAAAAACAATCGAAAGCATACTAGAGCGAATTCATATGTTCTTCATCACAATCATGTTACGTACTTGAGAAACATCATCACATGCTTGCATTCCTAGATTTGAATTAGCTTATAGACCCATCAATCAAGTCACCAGTGCACTTGGCCTAATGAATACCCTTATTCATTGGGTGTCCTGTCAATTTAACATATGATATACTCATATAGATATGGTAATAAAATATTTAAAGGAACTTTTCATAATATTTCATTCATAAAATTAGCCTAATAGCTTTAATTATAATATGATGACTTCGTTCTAGATAACTTTTGTTTATTACAAAATATTAGCTTTGGTGAATGATCTCGATTACAATAGGACAATTTTGATTACAATCAA